>JAHHZJ010000469.1:0-45910 GCA_021437245.1 Aegilops speltoides | reverse complement strand
GCTTGATCCCATTTGGCCGACACCTTTCCGGTCATGCCCGCCCAAGATCAACACGCCGCAGCCCCACCTAGGCACAAAGAGGGTCAAGACGCCGTCAAACCTGCGCCCAGGGTCCGGGCCCATCACCTTGAGCACACTCAGACGTTATGCTGACGCGCCGAAGCGTAATCAGCCCCTAATACAAGTGCAGCTTACGCCCAATCCGGCCGCCGCCGCACGACGCCAAGAAGGCTTCCCGATACCACGACGCCGGATACCCATAACTACTCCCACGAGATGGTTAGTGCGATAGACCAAATGGCCGACTCGATCAAATACCAAGATCTCCAAGCGGTTATTATGAAGCAACTGACGCCGATCGCAGGCCCACCTCTCGCCTAGGTGGCCTCAACCCGCCTGCCGCTTCCGCCACAAAGATCCACACAGAGGGTCCGGACAAAGGTCCTTTCATTCCCAACTGCGGAATCACTCGGTACTCTTCGAGGGACCCGACTTTAGTCACCATCTCAGAGTATGTATGTATGTATGATATACCCGTGATCACCTCCCGAGTGATCACGCCCAATAGTATAGCAAGGCGATCGACAAGAATGTAGGGCCAATGATGATAAACTAGCATCCTATACTAAGCATTTAGGATTGCGTAAGGTATCAAAGATGTAGCAACAATGTCGCTATGCATCGTAATAGGATTATCGAAAGCAGAATATGCTACACTACTCTAATGCAAGCAAGATAGAGGAGAATAGGCGATATCCGTGATCAAGGGGGCCTCGGTTGCTCCGCAAGAGAGAGGGTCGCAACTCCGTAGTCGATCGGGCAAAGCAGAAGCGGTCTGTAGTCTATCTAGAGAAGAGGGGAAGAAACAATGAATACCATGCAAACAGATGCATATCGATGCATGACAAGACAAGTAACGATGATAGGTGTGCCAATCGCGTAGTAGGTGATACCGACGAAGGGGAAAACACCCGGAAAGTATTCCTGTTCGCTGGACCGGTGAACCGAGGGGAAAGTGTGTTCGGCATGCTAGGGTGTGTGGCGGATAACGGGCGCGAACCGGATTCGCCTCGCTGCTCGGGCAACTTTCATGTAGAAAGTATTTTCATCCGAAGTTACGGATTAAAAGATATGATTTTCTAAAGATTTAAATCATTTTCGATTTATTTTAAAAGGTAAAAGGTTTATTGCGGCCAGGGACGCAAGACGCCCTCGCCGATTAGTCAAACCGACGTGGGACTCCACTGTCACCTCTCGCTTAAGAGGCTTAACTAAACTAACAGGTTAGTTAGGCGCGGGCCCCAAAGATAAAGGACTAGTTAGTACTAACTAACTAACTAATTTAACTAATGTTTTAATTAATCGCTTTTATTTAGAAAACATTTATTTAACAAAATATGGGGGGCCCGGGTCGAGACACGTGCTCCACCAAGACAATGACTTGGTCAACGTGGGCTGGGGCCCCTGTGCCCACGGCAATAACTAGGGGGGGCCCGCCGCCACGCATGGCGCGGATGACGCCGGCGAGGCAAAACGCGCGCGCGCCGGAGGTGGCGAAATCGCCTGTGGCACCAGATGAAGCGACCGGCGCTTGAACGGCAAGACGACGGCGAGGAGCGTGGTTGAGAGGCGGCGGGTGAGTCGAAGCGCCACGGCTGCCGGGCGGCGAGGTGGTTCGGCGCAGGATGAAGATGGCACACAACGCGCCGGGTGAATGGAAGGTGAGGACTCGGCGACGCGCAGCAACAACGGCTCGGCCTGCGACCATTTGGTCACCGGAAGGGCGCCGCGACGAGCGCAGCGGCGACGCGTTTCGGCGCCATCGGGATGGCGCTTAGGAGGCACGGAGGGAGCATTCAGAGGCTGGCTCCTAGGGACCCAGAGCACAACGGTGAGTCCGGCGAGGACGGCGGTCGGGTACCAAGAATGAGGTACGCCTGCACCGAGCCTCGGAATGGCGGCGGGCACACAAGCCAGGGAGCTAGAGGGCGAGGAGGAGGCAGCCACCCAAGGCACGCACGGCCGGGCGCTTAGTAGCAAGAGGGGTGTCCGAGTCAAGAAGATCGGCGGCTTAGTCGGGCAGAGGAGGAAGACGGCGGCGACGGGCTCAGGGCGTCCGCCCCCCCCGACGGGAGCCGAGTCGGGGAGGCGGAGCGAGCGGACACGCCGAGTGCTTGAGGTCGCACGGCCATGAAGCTTTACGGGCGAGGCCGGGGCGCTGCGGCCAACGAGGGAGCGGGCGGATCTCGAGAGGAGGCGCAGAACCGAGGGAGCGGGGCGAGGGAGGAGAACCGAGGGCGGGCCGCTTTATCCACCACGACCGGGCGAGGGGCGCGGGGACGCTGCCTGCCCGCCCGTGAAGGAAGAGGACGCGCGGGAGCTGGGCGGCCTGCCGCCAAGCCGGGGCCGAGGGTTGATGTTGGTCCAGGGGCTTCCTTTTTTGTTTTTTTTGTAATTTCTTTTTATTTATTTTCCTTTTCCGCTTTTATTTAGTTTTAGGGCATTTAGGCATTTTACAAAAGGTGTTTGCTTCACCATAATTACCAAAGGCAATATTTGGCAACCCCTAACATTTTTGTTTTAATTTTTGAAAACTTTTGTTGTTTGCCAAATTTTGAATTTGAATTTGCAATGATTTTGAATACCACTTGATTAGCAATAAGAATACGTATGACATGGCATCATTAGAAGAGTTTTATCGAGCTTAATTATCCAAGCGATAACTCACCGGAGATGGCCAACGGGGTGTAATCGCCATATCGCCAGACACCGAGCGGAGGCGTCATTAGGAGGAGGGCAGTCCTCCCCCCTTACCGTTTACTACACACCGTTCATTTGTGGACGCCCCAGATACGACCACAATGACGAATTTACAATCGGGCGCCATCAAGAGGGCTACTACGACGCAACGACGGGCACGGGGTGGACGACGCATTTTTTTCTTTTTATGTTTAATTATTAATGTGACGAAGGGGCCGCTTGTGGCCATGGACCCCTAACTAAATTTTATCTTTATTAAACCGCGCTTATTTAATTTTTTAGTCATCTTTTATATTTTTTTATTGCTTTCCGACACGGACGTGATTTAAGCCTGCGCTGGGCGCCAGACGTCCCATCGGACATAGCCGGAATGGGCGAATCCCATCACCTAAAGCGGACAAAATCGCAATCCGACATCCGTCGCGGCGCGAGCTTAGCCTAATGCTGCCTGTGCCTGTGATGCGAGCGAGGTTGTTATCTGGTCGCGCTGGTATACTGGCGTGCGTCAACACACTAGCTAGTTCGCTGCTGGTTGCCGATGTCATGTCGCCGTTCAGCCCCACGCGCGGCTGTATCCGGTCGATCGGGCGCACAGAGTGTTTGGGGCCGATAGCTTCAGTTGCGCGTATGCTGGTGTGGCTAGTGGAAATATCCCGGCGAGTCAACCGGAGTGTGCAGGGTGCCCCTGCCGTGTCGCACAGCACTAGCACCACTACCCCGGCCGGCGAAACAAGCTAGAGACGACGACGTCAACGAGTAATGAATTCTGCGACACCACGGAACGACATAACCTCAAACATATATAAAATCAATGATAACCTTAAGCCCATGCTCTTAAACAGTGGGTTTCTGGTGTGGCTAGAATTTCCACGAATTAATGACTTACTAACTGTCTCGGCCGCATGCATGCTAACTGTGTTCGCGGCAGGCATTGCTGATGGACTGATCTCACGGTCCGCCTAATTCCGTTGGGACAATCATACGTCGCTCCCGGATTCCGCGTTGGTTTAGTCATACACAAATGCTACCAGCCACCTCACCGGAGCAATGCAACGCTGACCGCACATATGCCTTGTGTTAATCAGGTGCACGGTGCACGCTACATTATTGATTAATCATCAGCATAAATCAGCTGCATATGTACAGATCAGAGGCATCAGGAGCTGCTGGGGCGCGTATCGGCGTATCACCCACATCAAGATTAAAATAGATCTCGCGTCTGAAAACGGTTTGCCCGGAAACATTGGGGGCGTGTTTGGTTCCCTGGGCGCATCTAGGCTGCATCGCATGCACGAGCTTGGCTCGGACTGGCCTGGTTGAGCTGGTGCAAGAAAGAGTTGAGACGTCTGTTTGGTGTATCGCATGATATGGCCCAGGCTCACCTCAATTACGTTTGGTAGGCTGCATAAGGCAAGAATATGATAGATGTGGAATTTGAATCTAGATGTTTGTGCATGCATGTTGAAACGGTGACAGTCATCTTTGAAGCAGTGGAAGTATCTTCAGAACTTTGACAGTCATCTTTGAAGCAGTACAGTATCATTCTTTTGTAAATTTAGCAAATAATATAAGCAATGGTGCCGCACCTATTTACATAAAAATGATGTAGAAATTATTCATGAAGGAACAGATCACAGAAATCTCAGCCGAAATGCTAATCACCAACCATCGCTAATCCTAGGGGAAAATGAGATTGGGACATATCGCAGCCTAATCCATGCTAATCAATAGCCACGTAATACATAAACAACCCAAATCCAAAGGGGAAATGGGGTTGGGGACAAATCTCAGACTAAATTAAAAAAAAAAGAGGCACGAGATAAGCACGCATTGGTGCCAGCCATCTTCCCGTCCGTGGACCTTGCCGGGCATGCAAACCTGCCTCGTCTTGCTTTCCTTCTCATACCTGGAAGAACAAGCCGTTGCCCTGTCTGCTCACGCATCCGAGCAGCGCGAGCGGCAGAGAGATGGGGATGGAGGGGAAAGAGAAGGATGCGGACAGATGGTAGAGGGAGGGAGGAGGAGATCTCACATCCGCCGGAGATGAGGATGGACCCCGGCGATGCGGACAAAGGCGAAGGGCGGCGAGATCCAGAGCCGCATGAGATCTTGAGTATGCATGCCTCTGTCAAAATTGTACCCTTCCGTCCTAATATAAACTATTCGTCCGTCCCAAATATGTTAACGTTTTAAGACTACACTAAAATAAAAACGTTTTTATATTATAGACGGAGGAGATATAACACAAAAATTATACTTTTGAAAATAAAACATCTGAATTTTATATTGGATATTTTTTGTAATATACGACTAGACAGGCGCATAAATCGACGACCTACGACAACGCACGCGTAACTGAAAGAGAGGAAGTAGTTTCTGACCGAGTGGGAAAAGTAATTTTGCCGAGGCATTGAGCAAAATTACTTTAATCATCATAGCTGCTTTTAGTGGTTTCACTTTTCGTAGCAATTATCCAAGCATGTAAAGCCAAGATTCCCAAAAATGCTTTCACTTTCAAGCACCCTTTTTGGCGGGGAATAGGTAATTTATTCACTATGAGCAATCAAGTGGCAAGAGTTCATCAATACAAGGTGAACTTTTTATAAACTAAACTGCAGTACATGACTGAGTACGGGTATATGATGGGTTGATGCACTTTCAAGCACCGAAAAATAAAAATACTAGAACCACTCAGCATCAATGAACAACACATCACCCTCTTAAAGATTTATGCTTAAGATCATGATCATCATCATCCTAAGATAATCTCCTCCCAAGACTTTTTACGCAATACAGCAGCCGGCAGCCAGCCGCCACGCCCCTAGTTTCCCATCGGCGCCGACCGATCCACGCCCCACCGCGCTTTCGCCTCGCGGCGTGGCATGCTGATATTTTAGGACGACAGACATTTGCATGCGGGCTCAGCCGTGAACGCCGATCGCCGACGCCCCCACACCTTGTGTTTGCACAGCAAGTTCTTTGTGTGGCCGGAGGTAGTTAACCTTTAGCGAAGCTCGCGGTTCTCGACGCGCTCGGGGTGGGTTTTTTCACCGCTTGACCCATCCGCAAACTTTAGCACGATTCGACCCGATTTGAAACTTTTTTCAGATTCGACCAAACCGAGACGCCAACATCCATGGCGTTTTGCATCAAGACGCCTGGACCTCGGCGCTGACCGCCCACCGGTCACCCCACCGTCTGACATGAGAAAGGGGTAAACGCCATGGCCCTTGGCGTACTCCCGAGAAAGAAACCTGCCCGAGCCGGCCTTGCAAGCCAACCCACCAAGACGCAGGAGGCGCCTCCGGCGGGCGGCCAAAGCTCCGCTTCCCTCCCTCACCCAAATCAACCCCAAATCGCTTATTTTCTTCATCAAAAGTGGATCTCGAGCCCCCATCTTCCTTGAGGTATTCTCCACCGATCCTCCGATTATTTTGGGTTCAAAACTTGTATTTTGGCAGCATTAATTCATACTTGTTAGAACCCTAGGATTCAGATTCTTTGCACTTTTTGAGAAAGGGAGCCCATGGCTTGGTCATGTAGGTATGTCAGATACTTTAGAAGAGTTGGCATGTGTTTATATGGTAGGATTGGGAAGAGAAGGCATTTGTGATAGGGTTGGGCATTTTAATTTTAGTTGCTATGTATATGGATTTAGATAGATGATTGCTTGAAATATAATTCTAACATATTTGTGTATTTTGTATGCTTGATTCTCATTCACATTGAAGTTTTAGTTGCTATGTATATGGATATGGATTTAGATATGTTGTGTTGCCATTGAAATTTTGTCATATATAGATAATTGGTCTTGTTATCTTGACATTGAGATATGTCGCCTCGCATTCAGATTTTGGCATATAAGATAAACAGGTTTTGTTATGTTGCCATTGAGATATGCATTTATGTTGATGTTGTTATGCCAAATATATGATATGTAGGATGTTATATAGTGTTATGTATGTTTAATTTGTTCATGCTTGATTTGTAGGATGGGTGAACGTTGGTACGACGGTCTTCATAAAGGGTACGCAAAAGAGCATCGTATGGACATTGAGAATCACCGGTAAGACTCAATCCATTTGAATTATTTGTTATTACTTAAAAGTTTTGCTAGGCACTAACCATAATGCAATGCTATTTTGCAGAACTAAAACCTATGCGGATGAGGGGTCATAGTGCCCACGATCGTCAGGGAAGCGGTATGAGCCATACTTCAGAGATTGGGCCTTCTCCGCTTGTGCTTGCCAAGCGCACTCCGCCGATCAACCACGGGCGATGACCGACTTATCGACCGCTGGAGGCCGAGACACCTCATTCCACTTGTCATGTGGAGAGACCGTGACCTTGGAGGACATGGCGATGATCGGCCTTCCAATCAATGGAGAAGCTTGACCGCACCACCATAACGCTAATTGGCGAGATCGTGTCGCTAATCGACAGTGTTCTTCCACGCGCCTCCCAAGAAGGCGAAGGATAAAGGAGAAAGTGTTGCATCATTGGCTCCGATGAGAGAGGAATAGTATGCCCTCCAACGCCTAATGAGGTTGTTGTGCAGAGCACGCCCGAGCTTATCTGTGGTATCTCATAACGAGGGTAGTGTTCCTGATTCTACCCAATAAAGCCCAAGGGATATTCTTGGACCTACTAAGGATCGGGACCGTAAATAGCTGGGGTTTGGGAGCACTAGCATACTTATATCGTCAGTAATTAGTAATCAAATTGTCAATTTGTTTGCATTTGCAATTTCACGACCTCTTATGAACAATTTCTGAATTTGCACTCGACGAGGCATGTCGTGAGGAAGAAGGGCACATCTGGTATGGGTGGCTTTGTTTGGTGCCTTCAGTTTGGATGTGGGAGCGGATGCCCGCTGACGTCCCGAAAAAAACAAAGACCTCTCAAGGATGGCTCCCACACGACGGAGGCATGGAGAAGATCCTTCGGTTTCACCGCCGCCACTTCTGGTTGGGAGATGGCGAATGTACACAAAAGTGTCTGTCATACGACAAATGCTACATCAATGAGTCGGATATGTTGACTCATAGCGGTATTGATAACTTACATAAGAGCACATCAATTGTGATGGAAGCGTACTTAACTAGTATACTCTTGTGTTGTAGGTTGATTGGATGCCATATGATGCCGAGCGTGATTTCCGGCAGAACGAGATGTGCACTCGTGACAGAAGATATCATGGGCGAGATGCCCAACGATATGCTTCCATGCCGCCGAAAGTGGCTCCTTACTGCATCGTGTCGCAAGACAATTTGGGAGTAGGCAAGGGACACCAAGGGATGAGAGTTACGAGACAAGCCAACATCTACATCGGTAAGATAAGTTGTAGCTTTGGATATAAAGTAGAGCATTATCAAAGACATTTTTGCTAATGCTTTCATCTTGTACATAATATGAATTATTAGTCGAAAGAATAACCCGAAAACTTCGACTTGGGCCATCAAGCAATCCGAGTGGATAGATTTGTGGAATCAAGAGCGCCCTAGTGGAGTATGGAAAGAAGACCTATAGTGACGGGTCTAGGAAGGGTTTAGGACGGTCAAACCGGGCAATTGTGGAGGCGGTTGTTGCCAAACGCTGTGGTCCAGCGTCTTCGCGCTGCAAAGCGCGTAACGCCGGATGGCGGCTGGTTCTGCGTAATGACATTAAAAAAGTTTCAAAAGCGGGTCAAATCGTGCTAAAGTTTGCCAGATGGGTCAAATCAGTGAAAAAAACCTCGGGGTATGCCACGTACGACGAAACGGGACGATGACATGTCATATGAATCCATCTATTTTTTACGCTAATCATTCAGACGTGTGATGTTTGTGTACGCCTGCACTCGATATTTATGCGTGCGTTCTTCGGATCTGATCGGACATCAACGCGGCGCCTCGGTTTTGCGCCGATCTGTTCGCGCCACTGTAGTTGTAGGCAGGAATCCTTTTTTCCTTCCGGCAAAGCATACTCGGAATTTGTTGCGGCTCGTTTCTTTTCTGGAACGGAAAATTGGAACCATACGTTGATCGCTCGAAGCGTGGCGCGCTCCGGACCGTCCGCCGCGAGCAGCTCCCGCCACGCACCGCCCGTCCTGTCTACACGTGTCAGATGTTTATAACACGTCACGCCACGTACCATCCCGTATATCCAGGTGAGGTCGAACGGAGTACAGCATGGACGGGTCATCATGGAGTTGGGTCAGTACGTGCTGCTGCTTCTTCTTCTTTTTCTCTCGATCGAAGGGCGTGGCGAATTCTTGCACTGACGGACGCGGTCTATGTTGGTGGGGGCTGTAGAGGGTTAGCAGTAGTTGGGACTTGTGCATGCAAATCTATCCGGCTAACCATGCTAAGCAGTTCTGGTACGTTGTTAACTTTTTTTCTTATTTGCGGTAGAGTGCGTGGCAACTGGAGCATGGCACGGAAAGGTGGCAAGAGGGGATTTATTCACTAGTGCAATCAAGTGGGCAAGAGTTCCTCAATACAAGGTGGACTTCTTTGAAGCTAAACAACAGTACACAACAGTACGGCTGTATGATGGGTTGATGCATTTTCGAGCATCTACCGAAAAATAAATATACTAGTACCACTCAGCATCAATGAACAACACATCATCCTCCCAAAGATTTATGCATAAGATCATGATCGTCATCATCTTAAGATAATCTTCCCAAGACCTTTTACTTAATACAAAGAGCCGGCAGCCAGCACCGCCACGCCCCCGCTTTCCCCGCCGGCGTTGACTCGGATCCACGCTACCGATCGGCTGCTGCCTCATCGGTTGCGGCGTGGCATGCTGATATTTTAGGACGACAGAGACATTTGCATGCAGGCCCAGGCTGTGAACGTCGACCGTCGACGTTCCCCACACCTTGTGCTGGCACAGGCAAGTTCTTTGTTTGTGCTGTCAGGCAGAGGCAGGTTAACCTCTAGCTAGCGACCTGGAGAAGTGGAGATCTCCGGCTCGACGTCGGCTCGAGGTTTGCCACCTACGACGAAACGGGACGATGACATGTCATATGAATCCACCTACGACGAAACGGGAAGATAACGATCGTCATCATCCTAAGATAATCTCCCCAAGAACTTTTACCAATACAAAGCAATGGCAGCAAAGGGCGGAGCTAGACGAAAAACATTGTGTAGGCAAACACAAAAGATGAAGAGTTGTGGGGGCAAACACTATTTTTCCTAATCTAAGCCCTTCAAAAAAAAAATCTTCGAATATCTACAAAGGCCGGAGGGCCATAGCCCCCACCACCACATAGCTCGTCACGGGCGGCAACCACCGCCACGCCCCTTGTTTCCCGTCGCAGTGGGGCAAACACAAAAGATGAAGAGTCGTGAGGCAAACACTAATTTTTTCCTAATCTAAGCCCTTCAAATAAAAAATCTTCGTAAATATCTACAAGGTTGGGAGGGCTATAGCCCTCGGCCACCACATAGCTCACGCCTACGTCGGCAAATACCGCTGCCCCTTGTTTCTCACGCTGACTCGGATCCACGCCTCGATCGGATATTTTAGGACGACAGAGACATTTGCATGCTGGTCCGAGCTATGAACGCCGACCGTCGACGCCCCCGCAGTTTGTGCTAATGTGCCGCACATGCAAGTTCTTTTTGTGTGCTGTCAGGCAGAGGCTGGTTAACCTAGCTAGCTAGCTGGGGAAGTGGAGATCTCCGGTTCTCGACGTCGGCTCGAGGTATGCTAGGTACGACCAAACGGGACGATGACATGTCACATGTACAGTATATACCCATCTATTTTCATGTTATTATTCATCAAGTTTATTTATATATTCTCCGCTCGAATATTTGTCATCAAAATCGATAAAATGTATGATATAGAACTAAAATATATCTAGATACATCTCCTTTTATTCATTTGATTACGCGATTTCCGGACGGAGATAATCTTTCAGACGTGTGATGTTTGTGTACGCCTGCACTCGATATTTATGCATGTGTCCTTCGGATCTGATCGACATCAACGTGGCGCCTCGGTTTGGCGTCGATCTGTTCGCGCCACTGTAGTGGTAGGCAGGAATGCTTTTTTCCTTCCAGCAAAGCAAACTCAAAATTTGTTGCGGCTCATTTATTTTCTGGAACGGAAAACTGGAACCATACGGTGATCGCTCGAAGCGTGGCGCGTTCCGGACCGTCCGCCGCGAGCAGCTCCCGCCACGCACCGCCCTCCTGTCTACACGTGTCAGAGGTTTATAACACGTCACGCCACGTACCATCCCGTAAAATCCAGGTGAGGTCGAACGGAGTACAGCATGGACGGGTCATCATGGAGTTGGGTCAGTACGTGGCTGCTGCTTCTTCTTCTTCTTTTCTCTCGATCGAAGGGCGTGGCGAATTCTTGCACTGACGGACGCGGTCTATGTTGGTGGGGGCTGTAGAGGGTTAGCAGTAGATGGGACTTGTGCATGCAAATCTATCCGGCTAACCATGCTAAGCAGTTCTGGTACGTTGTTAACTTTTTTTTTCTTATTTGCGGTAGAGTGCGGCAACTGGAGCATGGCACGGAAAGGTTCTGCGTACGACAGAACTTAAGAAATTAGTACGTTCCTTTTGGAATCTTGAACTGACGTGGAGATTACTGAACCTTGATTTAGATCAGACAAAACCTTACGGAACAAATCCTTTTTTTTTTTGAAACTTACGGAACAAATCCTGGCATGAGCGTGACAGGGACCGGAAGGGCCAAGCGATCCTTGCAGATAAGTTAGATACAATTCCATCGGTTTCAAATTATAAGTTGTACTATTAAATTTTAAAGATATTAAATATGTGCATGTTTGATCTCATTTTTAGAAATTTTTTTTTGAATATCTACAATAATAAAAGTGTGCGTGTATTAGGTCCATCATGAAATTTATTTTTGGACTTTATTTACTTTTTATCTAGTAGATGATGATATTTTACAATCTTGATCAAATGTACATTTGACTTTCACAAAACAATGATGTACTTATATTTTGAAACAGAGTGTGTTACATGGAGTGAATTGCAAAAACCACCACATTTGGGGCTTCATCCGAAAAACCATCGTGTCACTAATCATTTGTAAAATCACCGCTAGATTCAAGAACATTTTGCGCTTGCACCGAACAGTGATTTAGCCCATTTAATCACTTTCTCGATAGGGGGGATCTGAAGAAGTCGACTTGGCAAAAAATTTACACATACATCCTCGATCTAAAAACAAAAATCAATCCAGCCCTTGCTCCCTACCGTTATCGCTGGTCCGCTTCCCACGCCAGAGTGCCGAAAGCCGCTGCCGCGTCGTTGTCGCTCAAGGCCGCCGCCGCCGCAGCTCAAGGCCATTGGTGGTCGCAGATGTTGATGTTTCGCCGCAGAAGTCTCGCCATCGCGATCGCTGGCTGTCGCTACCGCGCTGGCCGCAATACCACGCCATGAGGGTGGAGAGAGAGGTGGCGAGGCGCCGGACGGCGCTGGCCGACGGCCTAAGCGCTGAAGGTTCGCCTGCCCACGGCGCGAACGCGCTGGCATCCTCGGCAGAAGGGCCGAGACGCGCCACGGATCTCTACCGGCCGCTGGCTTGAAGGCCGAGGCGCTGCCACGCATACCGGCGCGAAGCCGCCAGGGTTCAAGGCTCGCCGTCCGCGTGGCTTGAAGGCTCGCCATCCTTGTCCTCTTCGCTCCACACTGGCCGCCCAGACACGCCGCCGAGATGGAGAGAGGAGGCTGCCGCACAGGCCACGCCGCGCATCACCGTCGCGCCGGCCTGGCCGCTGGCTGGCCACCGTAAGAGCCTGGCTCGCAACCTCCGCGACCTCCTCAAGCCGCAGACGACGACGACGACGGCCAGCCACACGCATGGCACCTCGCCCGCTTACGCAGCCGACCGCCACTTCCTCGCCGCTTCCTCCATTGTCATCATGGGCCACATGCCGCCGTCAACATCATCCGGGATTTACCAACCGCCCTCCCGCCACACGCCGTGGGTCGCCGCCACGACCTGCTCGTCTGCTGCTGGTGTAACCTCGCTGCCCGCAGACCATCTCGCCGCCCAGTTGACGATTAGACCGGTGGCCACACGCGACGCCGAGGCGTTGCCGCCACTACCGACGGATCGGGGAGGAGGAGAGTGCGGAGAGGGTGTCTCTCGCGGGCGCATTGAGCAGACGAGAGGAAGGAGGAGAGCGACGACGCAGCAGAGCAGGAGCAGAGGAGACTCCGCCTTGCTGCCGCAGACGCGGCCGGGCGCCGAGATGACGCGGAGCTGCCGGAGCTGTGGCGAGGCGCCGCGCCGCTGCAGGTGCATGGCGCGGCCAAGGCGCGACCTTCATCATGTGCCGGACATCTCCTCAGGCTGCACTGCTGCCTCACGGTCCGCCGTAGTTTCACCATTGCCGCCACGGCTAAGAAAGCGAGAGCCGTCTTTGTTCGTTGGGAGATGCCTCCCGTGTGAGGGGAGGCTTGATTGCCTTTTGTTTTAAGATCTAGGAGGTATATGCAAATTTGTCGCAAACCGCTTCCTTACATTCCGCCCCACTAGTCGAAAGTGGTTAAACGGGCTAAATCAATCGACGTGCTTTGCAAAATGTTTACCGAATGTGCGTGATTTTTGCAAATGATTAGCGACCCGGTGGTTTTTCGCAGATGAAGCCCCAAATGTGATGGTTTTTGCAATTCACTCGTCTTACATGCCTCCTTCTCCCAACTCTTCCGTTCGACAAGGGAGAGGGAGATTGCCACCTGTTCCAGGACAAATCACCACCAGGTTGCAGTCGCCGTTGTGTAGTACTACGCCGATCCAAAGCATATATTGGTGCGAGTCCGTGTCTTTTTTCACGGGGTGCGGCAAGTGTAAGATTAACATTTGATAAGTGTGAAATCGTAAGATTCGGCTGGATCACCAGTGCCGGGCAGCGGCGTTGAAAGCTACAATACGTCCTTGGTTGATTGGTAAGTTTGTTGGGGTCGATTTTTGAGCTGTAATTTGAACTTACTAACGGCGCGTTAACAAGACATGCAAATGCTCACACAAATTAAACAATGCGACTCTTCACGATTACACTTGAGATGGGTGGATTGGTCTCAACCTGAAGCCTAAACTATTAAATCGTTCATATATTTTGAAGATTGGCATTGTCTACCTTTATCAAAAGTTAAAACACAATGCACGTAGGAAATTATATGAAAGGATCGACGACCTGATAAAATACAAAACAAATTATGATTATTCACATTCCAAGCAAAATATAGCAAAGACAAAATCATTTATTGTTCGTGTTCTTGTGGGAAACATATTGGTCATCTTTGAGTAAAAATTATTTATGTCATTTCTGGTGATGATGAACTATTGCTAAAAGAAGAAGAATGAAACCACCATTCATTCCTTTGTTTGGTTATTTAGGTAGTTTTGCACCCTCAAGTATATCTTTTAATTTCTATTTAATTAGTAAAATACATTTTTACTGCTCATACATGAACATTTTTTCAAACACTAAAAGGTGAGCACTTTTTCTAATACAGGTGAAGATGTTCTGAATGCACAATGATTTTTTCGCACACAACTAATATTTCTTAATATAGCATTGTATTTTCTTAATTTTATTATGAACATTTTCAACCTACAGGACGAAATTATGGACATTTTTTAATTCATGGTGAACATATTTTAAACACGTGATGGATTTTTTACAGAAAAGTATTCATGCAATTTAAAAATATGTCCACACATTTTGATAGACACTTATTTATAAAGTGTTCGCTCCACCTTTAAAAAATGTTCAAACATTTTAAATACATCATGTCAGTATTTTTACATTATGTGACAAAAGATTAGTTTATATATATAAAAGCAATAAACCAATAAAAAAATGGAGCAAGACCAAGGAAAAAGCACAGAAATGTCCAAATAAATCAATAAAGAGTTGCACCCATAAAAAAAGCTCGCACAATTTTTCAAAAAAAAAGAGAGAAGAAGATCAAAACCATTTGTGGTGCAGGCCAGAATCTTTTGGTTTTGGAGATGGCTCTATTGTTCCCTCGTATGAATCTTTTGGTCTTGGAGTACAAATCAAGAGTAGATCAGCAAGTCATCAAGATTGACATGAAACGTGAACAGGCACGTCTCGCTTGTTTCGCTGCAGTACAAAATGTGCCCGCGGTAGAATGCGGTAGACCTGTGACGGTTTTCGAAAGTGCCTGAGCTGATTGGGGCGATAAACCGTTGCCGTTCGGACCACTTGAGCTCTCTCCCGAAACGTGCCCGACCGGTCCCATGAGCGATTAAGACGGGCAAGGACGACAGGCGGAATTCATCCACCAGCGGCCCCGCTTGTCGACACGCATGCCTCGGGCCTAGCCGCCAACACGCCCACCCCCATCCGCCTCTCCCTACCTACATCTCGACGAAACAGCCAGCTAAAGGTCCCCATCATCGACTTGACTCAAGCGGCTGGGTCGATCCGGGTCCAGGGCGATACGTACGTGCGACGATCGCGAGGTTTTGGCTGTCGCCAGCCGCACGCGACCGGCGGGCCGAACAAGCCGTACCTCTACCAGCTCTCAGTCTCAGCCTGTAATGCGGGCGAGGCTATCCGATCCCTCGTCGACGCCATTATCATCACCGGCGTGTGTTGTCGTCGGCGTCTCGCGCCGTGCCTATCCAGCTATCCCATTGTTTGGCCCGGTGCGTGCAGCGGTGTCAAGTTGCATGGCACCGGTGGCGCCCGCCTAAGATGGATGGATCGACCTCCACGGCGATGCTGCGTTCCGCTCGGCTGTGTGACGGACTGCTGCGGCCGGTCACCGCCGGCACCGACTGCGCCGCTCACCAGCTACGTACGTTAACTCTGGATGAACACTACGTTGTTGCTAGTTATCCTTCCGTTCGGAATCGCTTGTCTCGGATTGAACGTATCTAACTAAAATACGCCTGATACATCTAATTCTCGCGACAAGAATTTTAACCGGAATAATAGCTGTGTGTTTACTAATGGTGTAGTTCAGTTCAGGTCAAGCACCACGCGAGAGTAGATTATACGTACACTACTGCCTCTGCGTTAGGTCAGGTTATATAATCATGTGCCGAACACTAGTGCTATGTGGTCACTGATGGGTTTATTGGCACATGGAGCGACGCGCCCACGGAAAATCCAGATGGACAAAACCAGCAACATCAACTGTCTCCCGTCGTACGCCGTACTTTTCCTCAAGATAGGGTTTCTTCTTCCTCTCGGAGGCGATTTTATGCGGCCGTTGAGATCCACGCCCTTCCTTTCCCGCCGGCCTGGGGGATCGGCAGGGCTTCTTGTTCCGACGACCTGCTTTGCTTAAGGTGGCGTTTAGTTAGGTTCCATCACACGTAACCTGCTTTTGTCTCATTAGATCGGTTAGGGTTAGCGGCATAGTCCGCTAAGCCGCGAGCGGATCGGCTACGGGGCTCTTCTTCGCATCGTAGATTGAGAAACTAATGGCTGAACTCGCCTTCGAAGGATGATATGGATGATGTGGTGGTCGGCGAGGATCCGTCCCTTAAGATGCAAAGAAGATGGTTGGCGATAGCTCGAGTTCACATAGATAAACCCTATAGCTGTAAAGCGGTTTTTCCGCAACATGAGAGCTGCATGGGATCTAGCTCAAGATGTCAAGTTTAAACCTCTCGAATCAAATATGTACACGCTATAATTCCGTGCTCGGGCGACTTTGGAGAGTAATGCAAGAGGGCCATGGAATTTCGGGAAACGCCATCATCATCGCTCTTCACGATGGAGTAACATAACGTCCCATGTCAAGTGGATACAATGGACATATGGATTCGTGATCCATGACGCCCGGATCTCTTTGCTCATTTGGTTCCTAGTCTTGCGGCTAAAGCGGGAAGTTTTGTTCGCTGAAACAAAGATCCCATGATTCGACCGAAATTTTTACCGCTTTGGGTCAGATTGATGTGCACAAGCCATTGAAGAATGCATTCTCGATCGTAAACCAAGAGCGAATACAGATTTACATGGTATAGTATGAGCGTCCTGATTGGTGCGCGTCTGCGGACACCTAGGACGGTTTTCAAGGAACATGGCGATGGAATCCATCCTAAGTCGGCTCTAGTCTTTAAAGATCTTCTTGCTACCGGGCCATGAGGATTGGAAGAGGACCGTGAGAATAGAGGCCGACGAGGTGGAAGAAGGGAGGAAGAGCTGGAGCAAATCGCAATGCTAGGAGGGAGGACACGCAGGTTTTTGCCTCGACAAGGATGAAGACCCGCCTTGACATGTCAACCATGGTGCCGGATGATAGTAGCAGTGAAGAGAACAGAAGGATTGATTCGGCATCACCAACACGCCTCCAGAAAAACACCCATGGACCGTAATCCACGAATATGGCGATTGTAGCTGCCGGGGCAACAGGGTCGGTCCTCCGCCGAGGAACCAAAGAGGTCCGAATGAGATATGATGGTCAAGATATCACTACCATCAAAGAAGAAGAATTTATGGCTCTCTTCGAGGGCGCCGCCAAGACCAATGAGTGCTCTTCGTTGAACTGCTGCATGTGGGCAACACCGCCGACAGCCCAAGAACTTCAGCGAGTTCATGAGGAAGTTTGCCCTACCCCGTTATGTATTGTCGAAACTCTCGATAGAGGATCTAGGGTAGAAGCTTTACTGAAACCTTGGGCTATGATAGAGCTTATGCAAAGGACAAGATAGGTAGAAGTGGTGGGATAGGACTATTTTGGAATGATTCAATAAAAGTTGAAATTCGGGTTACTCGTGTTATCATCTTGATGTATCGATTCAAGAAACCGCCAGAGATGTATGGCCGACATGTGTCTATGGTGAGGCCTGCACTCCACCCACTTTACACCAAACTTGGGAAGTAATCGAAAAATATCAATACTTTGAGCTCTCTCCCATGGCTCATAGGGGGATTTCAACGAGGTCCCACGTCCAAACGAACACATGGGTATTGGAGACAGGAGCAATGCACAGATACAAGCATTTCATAAACTACAGATGTTTGCATGTTGATTGATATTGGCTATAAGGGTCGCTTTTTGGACTTTTTGAGAAGAAGGTGGCGGGGGACATACACGCATGCAGTGTGCTTGACAGGCTCGTGAGTGCATAATGGTTAGCTCGGTTTCTTCGCAAATTTGGAGCATCTTAAAGAAGAACTCCTGACCACGGGTCGATCCTCTTTGATCTAGGCCAAGATCAAGAAAACAGAGCCAAGTTTGCCTTCAAGTATGAAACCATGTGGGAGAAACACGATGAACTTGCAGGAACTATCGGCAGAGGGATGCAACGGGCCATGTGCTAATGTTCAGCAGCTCCATGACAAGTTGGTGAGCGCCTCAAAGGGTTTAACAACATGGAGCAGAGGTCTTTGGGAGTGTCGAAGGAGATAAAAGACTTAAAGAAGAGACTAGACGAGCCCCGGTGATCCGCCATGTAATGCACCCTCACATGTTGAGTTGAAAATAAATGAGAGGCTAGTAGAGCTCTACCACGGGAGGAGATGATGGGAGGCAACGGCACGATTGACCGGCTAGCCTCGGAGATAAAAACACAAAGTTCTTTCACATGCGCAGCCTTAGGAGAAAAAGAACATGATTCGGGCTCTTGAAAATGCTTTGGGAGCAATGGTGTCTCGATCCGCCGAGTTGAAAGCCATGGTAAACGAATTCTACCGTAATCTTTATTCATCGTAAGCAGCCAGACATAGATCGAGTAATGGAACATGTACCTCAGAAGGCGACGGATGCTATGAACAGGGAATTGTGTGCACCTTATACCCGGGAGGAGGTGAAGATAGCCCTCTTCCAAATGTTCCCTACTAAAGCCCCGGGGCCAGATGGGTTCCCTGCCCAATTTTATCAAAAGCACTGGGACGTATGTGGAGATGAAGTGACTGATATTGTTCTCATATTAGTAAGGGGGGAAGAGAACCCGACGAGCATTAATGATACTATTCTTGTGCTGATTCCGAAAGTAAACAATCCAATACTGTTATCCCAATTCAAACCCATCAGTCTATGCAACGTGATCTACAAGATAGCTTCGAAGGTAGTGGCTAACAGTGTTAAAGCTTGTTTTACCGAGATAATATCGCTGAGCAAATACTTGCTCCGGGAGATTGATCACAGATAATATCATTTGCGCTTATGAGTGTTTACATTTTGTGAAGCACAACATCAAGAACAACATCTTCTCGTGCTCTAAACTAGACATGATGAAAGCCTATGATAGGTTGGAGGTCATACCTCCGGCCATTATGTGCAAGTTGGGGTTTGCTCACACCCGGATTGACACGCTTATGGCTATGGTCTCATCGGTGTCCTTTTCAGTTCTTTTAATGGAGAAAAGTTACAGAGTTTCATCCCCACGTGAGGAATTCGCAGGAGATCCCTTACCTATTCTTGATAGCGTAGAGGGCCTTTCGTGCCTCCTCAAATCCAGTTCTCACCATCTATGAAGGTATTAAGGTGGTCTGACGGCACCGATCGTTAACCACCTTTTGTTTGTCGATGATAGCCTCACACACAGTCAAAATTCACCCTTGTTAATCGCTTAACGGCCAAGAATCGCTATTTTAGCGTACGAATGGAATAGCACCTATTCGCTGGCTTTAACTTGTCAGCCGATTATTGGGCCGCTTAGGCCGATTAATCCTCGTGCCATTAACGGTTGGGCAAACAAAGCCCAATTTTTTGCACGTAACCCTTCCGCACTCTATCCCACTCCTTAATAGCTAGGATTAACAAAATTACCTACTATCTATGGTTTTCATATGTGTACGCCAAGATGTTTTGGTATACTACATAGCCGGAGCATGAGAGTATGGTATAATACATAAAAATCTAGATATATGTCGACAAGTTTCTATTCAATCTATCGATTAATGGTCGACCGATTAATCTAGTTAATAGGCCAATTCACCGATTAATCGCTACTCCTAAACCGACCGAGCAAGTACCGTTAATGATTTCTTGAACATTGCTCTGCTTTTCAAGGCTAGTGTTGAGGGTGCAGCATGTATCAAACCCATCGAGTTGTTATTGCAGAGCCTCGTGGCAAAGAATTAATAATGGGAAATCATCTATATTCTTCAAGAAGGATGCTCACAAATGTGAGAGATGCAATCAAGAACAAGTCGCAAGTGCAAAATGAGTCTCTTGGTGAACAATACTTGGGTATGCCAACCGATGTGGGTCAATCAAAAACGGTACTTTCAAATATTTACGTGATGAGTGTGGGAAAAGTGAAGGGTTGGATGGAGAAACTTTGTCTACCGCAGTAAGGAGGTACTCATCAAGTCAAGGGCTCAAGCAATACCTGCTACTCCATGGCATGTTTCAGATTACCTAGAGGCCTATGTGAGAGTGTAACTTCACTTATAAGGCGCTCTGGGGGGAGCAAAGGCAAACGCAAGCCAAAGATGGGTGGCGTGGGACATACCACCATGCCAAAGTACATGGGGGACTAGGGTTTCGGACTTGGAGCTGTTCAACCTTGCCTCTTATCCGCAAGCATGGAGGATTTTGAATGATCCCGATTCACTAAGTGCTAGGATTTTGAAAGCCAAATACTTTCCACATGTTTCACTTTTGGATGCTGAGTTGGGCTCACCCCATCGCAAATATGGCGGCAATCCTAGAAGGCAGAGATGTCATGGCCCAAGGGTTGATAAGGAGAATTGGGATGGTGAATCTACCAATATTTGGTCCAAAAAATTGGTTACCAAGGTAGAGCTACCGAGGCCCATTACATCACGTGCAGCCTAACCCCCTGTTGGTTTCAGAGTTGATTGAGCCAACCACGCCTTCATGGAGGACACAAATAGTTCGGTCTATATTCACACACTTTGATGTCAAGCTATACTGAAAATACCCTTATGCACGAGGAGAGCTCTGAGACTTCGGGCTTGGAGCAAAGAACCCGGGGAATTTTACGGTGGGCCTCTTATCGCATGCTGGTCCGCACTAAGTTGAATAGAGAAAGATGGCTAGAGGAAGATCGTGGATCATCGAACACTGGGGGAGAGTAAGGAGTGGCTTTCACTATGGAAACTTGAGGTGCCCTCAAACTTAGGGTTTTCATGTGGAGGTTAGCAAAGCACTTAGTCCTTCGCTAAGTTCGATCGCCGAATATGGCCATAACTAGTGCATGCATGTCAGGCGGAGTTCATGACAATTGGAGACACGCTTTGTGAACTACCCGTATCTCAAGCACTTGGGCGCCATTAATTGAAGGCATTCTCGACCAACCGAGTGCTCACCAGAGGAAGACGCCGGAGTGGATCTTTGCAATTAAATCGAGTTGTCGTTGGAAGAATTCATAAAATTCGTAGTGACATTATGGGCCATCCGGGAGCTAGAAGGAAAGCAATTTATGAAGGTATATTCGAACGCCCACGCTATACATGGTTTTGTGTTATCATACTTGAGGGAGATACAAGTGCTACCCCAAGAAAACCTCCCCTGCTGACCAACAATGACACATCCGACGGGATGGTTGGCCTCCGCATAGCTATGTGAAGCTTAATGTTGATGCGACAAAGAGGAGGGAGAAGCAAGTATGGGGCCATGGGAACCGTGTGTAGAAATCATGATGGCGCTTTCCTTGGTGCACGGCATGCGTGTTCACTAACATAAGCGATCCAACAACTCTTGAAGCTTTTACGATCGAGAAGGGCTAGCCCTAGGGGATCTGCATGCGGACCGTGCACATGGCATTGGATTGCAAGGTAGTGCAAGAGGTCCACAAGGAGTGGTGCAACCTATGGAGCCATCATCCAGAGATTAAGCTACAATTTTCTCTTTTTGTCTCATGTAATTTAGGCCATGAATTTAGGAGATCAAATGTTGAGGCTCACAATTTAGCGAAGCATGCTTTGAAATTAGGGGCTGGCCGCCATGTTCCGTTAGATCACTCGACGGACTACCTTTCGTTACAAGGAGGTTGAGGACTAATCTTGTCGACTTCCTTCTTAGCCACATACCCCGCAATCTTGAGTTGTAACTCAGAAAATCTTACGATTTGTCGATCTTTGAAAACATCAGAGGCAAAGATTTTGACCTTATTGGGAACATCATCCATGTCATTCAAGACCCGTAAGCATTCTCAGAATTGAGGGCTGTTTTCCTTGTTGAGACTTTTTCCTTCTTGGAAGCTTGCTCTTTTCTTGAAATTCACATAAGACATCATGGAATCTTGAAGCCGCTTACGATGATGTGGCACCTTTTTGTTTCTTGGTTTTTCCTTTGGCACTTGATTCACTTATTTGTGGTCGATCACCATCGCATCTTCACCGCCTAATTCTTCCTCGCCATCGACAGTGTTCTCTTTCATCCACATCATCTAATGTAGGAGTATCATTGATGTCAATTATTGAAGAAGTCCTTATGTTGTCATCTCTTCCATGTCTTGTATTTTTCTTGCTAGTGCTTGCAACCATCGTGATCCTTTGCTCCAAAGTTGCTACCTGATTTTGTGACAATCTGAGGCTTCCTTGATGTGAGGCAATGTCTTCCCTATGCGCAATGTGTCCTTCATAGAGCACACCCACTGCCTCGCATAATGGAAAGCTCTTTCCTTCATACATTTTGAGCTTTGGGTCCTCCTAAATAATTAATAGAAAGGTGTGAGCAGATTGCATAGGCATGAAAAGTTCATGCACATATAAGGAAAATGGGTTAGAAGGAATAAAAACTTATCGCAATGATCTCTTCCCATTTTCTGTGTGTGGTGTTGATCACACATGCAATATCATTCCACGATATTTCAGAGCGTTGACTATCAACTTGATATTTTTGTAGTGCTTTTTCAACTCGACCTTCCTTATCTTGAACCCGATCCTTGGTAAACCTTACCGGATATAAATTGTTCGGGCCTTTGACAACTTGATTCCATCCTTCGGTAGTCCACCCATTTTGCCACTTCGTGAATGAGATAGATTGTACTTTGTAAGTACCTCCACGAGACCTTTCTCATACCTTGTCATCCACTTAGCCCTATTTTGCGCCTATATTGAACCTATGACAATGTAACTTTAGCAACAAATCAATACAAGAATCTGATCACGCTACAACATAAGAATATGAAAATCCAACATCACATTAAGAAATATAAGAATCTGAAAATGCAAAATCACATCAAGTAATATGAAATGAAACATTAACATAACTCAAATGTTGCTAATATATAGGATTGATCCTAATAACATAACTCAAATGTCATCCTTACATAACTCAAATGAAACATTAACATAACTCGAATGTCATCTTTATATCTCAAATTCCACATCATTAAAATAAATTACTTTGACAGAAATAAAAAACTCAAATTATTAGCTAGTAGATCTCCGTGACGATCTTTCTCTTCGAATTCTTTGATAGTTCGCCCACATCCTGTTGGCAATTTCATCTCTCATAGAATTACCAAGGTCCCTTTGATTGCTTGAGGATGTAGGAACATGTCGAGGTTTGTCATCTCCATCAGAAGAGTGACAAATAGAAGAGGGTCAATTTGCATTTGTCAAGATTCAGCCATTGTTCATCACCTTGCGTGACTCAATTATATTAGAAATACAAATGCCGCCAGAGGAATTTTGACTTGAGTGTCAATTGGGTAATGTGTGCCAACTTTTAAAATAGGAAATCACATTTTCCATACACCAATCGACGCCTATATGGTTCCGTAGACGGGCATGCCTTAGATTGAAAAGTTCTTGGGGTTCTTGGACGAGGCCACCTCTACCGAAATCTTGTAGATGGTAACTAACTCCACCAGACGGAGCCGTAAACTATTGTGTGTTTATGAGCCTCCGACAACCAAATAGTACTTGCTCGGAGGTACATGGAAGCCCGATTGAATAGCAGATTTCAATATCTCCGCATTCAAGGCGCACTTCTCCCAACCAGCCGACACATAAACAAAGTTGAGATCAAGTCACTGACACCATCACATTTTGGGAGAGGGACCCCTTTCTATTAATGTATGGAGCAGCTCGTTGGATGTTAGGTCATGGGAACATGAGTCTCATCTATCGCCTCCTAGGCAGTTCAAGGAAATATGCCCTAGAGGCAATAATAAAGTTATTATTTATTTCCTCATATCATGATAAATGTTTATTATTCATGCTAGAATTGTATTAACCTAAACATGATACATGTGTGAATACATAGACAAACATATAGTCACTAGTATGCCTCTACTTGACTAGCTCATTAATCAAAGATGGTTATGTTTCCTAACCATAGACATGTGTTGTCATTTGATTAATGGGATCACATCATTAGGAGAATGATGTGATTGACATGACCCATTCCGTTAGCCTAGCACTTGATCGCTTAGTATATTGCTATTGCTTTCTTCATGACTTATACATGTTCCTCAGAATTATGAGAATTATGCAACTCCTGCCACGGAGGAACACTTTGGTACTACCAAACGTCACAACGAATCGGGTGATTATAAAGGAGTACTACAGTGTGTCTCCAAGGTACATGTTGAGTTGGCGATTTCGAGATTAGGTTTTGTCACTCCGATTGCCGGAGAGGTATCTCCGGCCCTCTCGGTAATGCACATCACTATAAGCCTTGCAAGCAATGTGACCAATGAGTTGGTTACGGATGATGCATTATGTAACGAGTAAAGAGACTTGCCGGTAACGAGATTGAACTAGGTATTGATACCGATGATCAAATCTCTGGCAAGTAACATACCGATGACAAAGGGAACAACGATGTTGTTATGCGGTTTGACCGATAAAGATCTTTGTAGAATATGTAGGAACCAATATGGGCATCCGTGTTCCCTATTGGTTATCAATCGAGAATAGTTCTAGGTCATGTCTACATAGTTCTCGAACCCGTAGGGTCCGCACGCTTAACGTTACGATGACAGCTTTTATTATGAGTTTATAAGTTTTGATGTACCAAGTTTGTTCGAGTCCCGGATGTGATCACGGACATGACGAGGAGTCTCAAATGGTTGAGACATAAAGATTGATATATTGGACGACTATATTCGACACCGGAAGTGTTCCGGTGATTTCGAGAAAACCGGAGTGCCGAGGGGTTACCGAACCCCCAGAGAGTAATGGGCCTTATGGGCCTTAGGGGGAAGAGAGAGGGCGGCTGTGAGTGGGCACGCCTCCCTCCTTCTTTAGTCCGAATTGACTAGGGGGGGGCGGCGCCTCTTCCTTCCCTCTCCCCTTCCTTCCTCCTCCTAGTAGGAGTAGGAAAGGAGGAGTCCTACTCTACTAGGAGGAGGATTCTCCTCCTTGGCGCCGCCTGGGCCCCGCCCCCCTTGCTCCTTTATATACAGGGCGGGGCACCCCATAGACACACAAGTTGATCTACGATCGCTCTCCTTAGCTGCAGGTGCCCCTCCACCATATTCCACCTCGGTCATATCGTCACTGAGTTTAGGCGAAGCCTGCTACCGGTAGAACATCATCATCGCCACCACGCCGTCAGGCCGACGGAACTCATCCCCTGCTTTGCCGGATCGGAGCCCGGGATCGCCATCGAGCTGAACGCGTGCTGAACTCGGAGGTGCCAGACGCTCGGTGCTTGATCGGTCGGATCGTGAAGACGACGACTACATCAACCGCAAGCAGTTAACGCTCGCTTACGGCCCACGAGGGTACGTGGACAACACTCTCCTCTCGCTATGCCATCACCATGATCTTGCGTGTGCGAGAATTTTTTGAAATTACTACGCTCCCCAACAAAGGGCATCCGAGCCTAGGTTTTATGCGCGTTGATGTTATATGCACGAGTAGAACACAAGTGAGTTGTGGGCGATATAAGTCATATCGCTACCAAAGATGTCATACTTTGGTTCAGCGGTATTGTGAGATGAAGCGCCCGGACCGACATTACGCCAGACGCTTACGCGAGACCGGTTTCACTGCTACGAGCACTCGTGCTTAAAGGTGGTCAAGGTGTCTTTCTCTCACTTTAGCTGAATCGAGGTGGCTACGCCCGTCCTTATGAAGGTTAAAACAGCACCAACTTGACGAACTATCGCTGTGGTTTTGATGCGAGGTAAGAACGGTTCTTGCTAAGCCCGTAGCAGCCACGTAAAATTTGCAACAACAAAGTAGAGGACGCCTAACTTGTTTTTGCAGGCATGTTGTGATGTGATATGGTCAAGACGTGATGCTATATTTTATTGTATGAGATGATCATGTTTTGTAACCGGTTATCGGCAATCGGCAGAGCCATATGGTTGTCGCTTATTGTATGAAATGCAAACACCCTGTAATTGCTTTACTTTATCACTAAGCGGTAGCGATAGTCGAGAAGCAATAGATGGCGAACGACAACGATGCTACGATGGAGATCAAGGTGTCGCACCGGTGACGATGGTGATCACGACGGTGCTTCAAGATGGAGATCACAAGCACAAGATGATGATGGCCATATCATATCACTTATATTGATTGCATGTGATGTTTATCCTTTATGCATCTTATCTTGCTTTGATTGACGGTAGCATTTTAAGATGATCTCTCACTAATAATCAAGAAGTGTTCTCCCGAGTATGCACCGCTATGAAAGTTCTTCGTGCCGAGACACCACGTGATGATCGGGTGTGATAGGCTCTACGCTCAAATACAACGGTGCAAAACAGTTGCACACGCGAATACTCAGTCATACTTGACGAGCCTAGCATATACAGATATGGCCTCGAACACGGAGACCGAAAGGTCGAACGTGAATCATATAGTAGATATGATCAACATAGTGATGTTCACCATTGAAACTACTCCATCTCACGTGATGATCGGACATGGTTTAGTTGATTTGATCACGTGATCACTTAGATGACTAGAGAGATGTCTGCCTAAGTGGGAGTTCTTAAGTAATATGATTAATTGAACTTAAATTTATCATGAACTTAGTACCGATAGTATTTTGCTTGTCTATGTTTGTTTGTAGATAGATGGCTCGTGTTGTTGTTCCGTTGAATTTTAATGCGCTCTTGAGAAAGCAAAGTTGAAAGATGATGGTAGCAATTACACGGATCGGGTCCATAACCTGAGGATTATCCTCATTGCTGCACGTAAAAGTTACGCCCCGAAGCACCGCTGGGTGCCAGCCTCGCCGATGCAACCGACGACGCTAAGAACGTCTCGGCAGAGCAAAGCCGATGACTACTCGATAGTTCAAGGTGCCATGCTTTACGGCTTAGAACCGGTCTTCAACGACGCTTTTGAACGCCATGGAGCATATGAGATGTTCCAGAGTTGAAGTTAATATTTCAAGCAAATGCCCGGATTGAGAGATATGAAGTCTCCAATAAGTTCTATAGCTGCAAGATGGAGGAGAATAGTTCTCACAGGAACACATACTCAAAATGTCCGGGTATAATAATCACTTGATTCAACCGGGAGTTAATCTTCCGATGATAGTGTCATTGATGTAATTCTTCAATCATCGCCACCAAGCTACAAGAGCTTCGTGATGAACTATAATATGCAAGGGATGAACAAGACTATTCCGAGCTCTTCGCAATGCTAAAAGTCATGGAGGTAGAAATCAAGAAGGAGCATCAAGTGTTGATGGTTAACAAGACCACCAGTTTCAAGAAAAGGGCAAAGGGAAGAAGAAGGAACTTCAAAAGAACGGCAAGCAAGTTGTCGCTCAAGAGAAGAAACCCAAGTCTGGACCTAAGCCTGAAATCGAGTGCTTCTATCGCAAGCGGATCGACACCGAAGCGGAACTGCCCCAAGTATTTGGCGGATAAGAAGGATGGCAAAGTGAACAAAGGTATATGTGATATACATGTTATTGATGTGTACCTTACTAATGCTCGTAGTAGCACCGGTATTTGATATCGGTTCTGCTAATATTTGCAACTCAAACAGGACTACGGATTGCTTAAGATTGGCTAAGGACGAGGTGACGATGCGCTGGGAAATGGTTCCAAAGTCGATGTGATCGCGGTCGGCACGCTACCTCTACATCTACCATCGGGATTAGTTTTAGACCTAAATAATTGTTATTTGGTGCCGCCGTGAGCATGAACATTATATCCGGATCTTGTTTGATGCGAGATGGTTATTCATTTAAATCAGAGAATAATGGTTGTTCTATTTATATGAGTAATATCTTTTATGGTCATGCACCCTTGAAGAGTGGTCTATTTTTATTGAATCTCGATAGTAGTGATACACATATTCATAGTGTTGAAACCAAAAGATGCAGAGTTGATAATGATAGTGCAACTTATTTGTGGCACTGCCGTTTAGGTCATATCGTGTAAAGCGCATGAAGAAACTCCATACCGATGGGCTTTTGGAATCACTTGATTATGAATCACTTGGTACTTGCGTAACCGTGCCTTATGGGCAAGATGACTAAAACGCCGCTTCTCCTAACTATGGAGCGGCAACCGATTTGTTGGAAATCATACATACCGATGTTTGTGGTCCAATGAATGTTGAGGCTCATGGGGGTATCGTTATTTTCTCACCTTCACAGATGATTTGAGCAGATATGGGTATATCTACTTAATGAAACACAAGTCCAAACATTTGAAAAGTTCAAAGAATTTCAGAGTGAAGTGGAAAATCATCGTAACAAGAAAATAAAGTTTCTACGATCCGATCGTGGAGGAGAATATTTGAGTTACGAGTTTGGTCTACACTTGAAACAATGCGAATAGTTTTCAACTCACGCCACCCGAACACCACAACGAAATGGTGTGTCCGAACGTCGAATCGTATTTTACTAGATATGGTGCGATCTATGATGTCTCTTATCGATTTACCGCTATCGCTTTTGGGGTTATGCTTTAGAGACGGCCGCATTCACGCTAAATAGGGCACCATCAAAACTGCTAAGACGACGCCTTATGAACTGTGGTTTGGCAAGAAACCAAAGTTGTCGCTTAAAGTTTGGGGCTGCTGATGCTTATGTGAAGAAACTTCAACCGATAAGCTCGAACCCAAATCGGAGAAATGTGTCTTCATAGGATACCCAAAAGAGACTATTGGGTACACCTTCTATCACAGATCCGAGGGCAAGATTTTCGCTGTTAAATCGGATCCTTTCTAGAGAAGGAGTTTCTCTCAAAGAAGTGAGTGGGAGGAAAGTAGAACTTGATGAGATAATCAGATCTACTCCCTTATTGAAAGTAGTTCATCACAAGAACCGTTCCCGTGACAACTACACCAATTAGTGAGGAAGCTAATGATATTGATCATGAAACTTCAGATCAAGTTTCTATCGAACCTCGAGGTCTACCAGAGTAAGATCCGCACTGAGTGGTACGGTAATCCTATTCGAAGTCATGTTACTTGACCATGATGAACCTACGAACTATGAGGAAGCGATGATGAGCCCAGATTCCACAAATGGCTAGAGGCCATGAAATCTGAGATGGGATCCATGTATGAAAACAAAGTATGGATTTTGGTCGACTTGCCCGATGATCGGCAAGCCATTGAGAATAAATGGATCTTTAAGAAGAAGACTGACGATCGATGGTAATGTAACTGTTTATAAAGCTCGACTTGTTGCAAAAGGTTTTCGACAAGTTCAAGGGGTTGACTACGATGAGACTTTCTCACCAGAAGCGATGCTTAAGTCTGTCTCAATCATGTTAGCTATTGCTGCATTTCATGATTATGAAATTTGGCAAATGGATGTCAAAACTGCATTCTTGAATGGATTTCGAAGAAGAGTTGTATATGATGCAACCGTAAGGTTTTGTTGATCCAAAAGGTGCTAACAAAGTGTGCAAGCTCCAATGATCCATTTATGGACCGTGCAAGCATCTCGAGTTGGAATAAACGCTTTGATAGTGTGATCAAAGCATATGGTTTTATATGCACTTTTGGAGAAGCCTCAGATTTACAAGAAAGTGAGTGGGAGCTCAGAGCATTTCTGATATTATATGTAGATGACATATTATTAATTGGAAATGATATAGAATTTCTGGATAGCATAAAGGATACTTGAATAAAAGTTTTTCAATGAAAGACCTCGGTGAAGTCTTATATATTGGGCATCAAGATCTATAGAGATAGATCAAGACGCTTAATAGGACTTTCACAAAGCACATACCTTGATAAAATTTTGAAAAGTTCAAAATGGATCAGCAAAGAAAGGGTTCTTGCCTCGCTTCAAGGTGTGAAGTTGAGTCAAACTCAATGCCCGACCACAAAGCAGAAGATAGAGAGAAAATGAAAGATGTTCCTATGCTTCAGCCATAGGCTCTATCATGTATGCAATGTTGTGTACCAGCACTGACGATGCTTAGCAATAAGCTTGGCAGAAGGTACCAAAGTAATCCAGAGTGGATCATCGGACAGCGTCAAGAACATCCCAAATACCGAAAAGGACTAAGGATATGTTTCTCGATATGGAGGTGACAAAGAGCTAGTCGAAATGGTTACGCCGATGTAAGTTTTGACACCGATCCGACGATTCTAAATCGCAAACCGGATACGTGTTTTTATTAAACGGTGGAGCCGTAAGTTGGTGCAGTTCTAAACAAAGCGCCGTATGGATCTACATGTGAAGCGGAGTACATAGCGCTTCGAAGCAGAAATGAAGGAGTCTCGATGAAGGAGTTCATTTCCGATCTAGGTGTCATACCTAGTGCATCGGGACCAATGAAGATCTTCTCGTGACAATATCGTGCAATTGCTTTGGCAAAGGAATCCAGATTTCACAAGAGGACCAAGCACATCAAGAGACGCTTAATTCCATTCGGGACCAAGTCCAAGTGGGAGACATAGAGATTTGCAAGATACATACGGATCTGAATGTTGCGCAATTGCCGACTAAGCCTCTCTCACGAGCAAAACATGATCAGCACCAAGACTCCATGGGTGTTAGAATCATTACTATGTAATCTAGATTATTGACTCTAGTGCAAGTGGAGATCAAGGAAATATGCCCTAGAGGCAATAATAAAGTTATTATTTATTTCCTCATATCATGATAAATGTTTATTATTCATGCTAGAATTGTATTAACCGGAAACATGATACATGTGTGAATACATAGACAAACATATAGTCACTAGTATGCCTCTACTTGACTAGCTCATTAATCAAAGATGGTTATGTTTCCTAACCATAGACATGTGTTGTCATTTGATTAATGGGATCACATCATTAGGAAGAATGATGTGATTGACATGACCCATTCCGTTAGCCTAGCACTTGATCGCTTAGTATATTGCTATTGCTTTCTTCATGACTTATACATGTTCTTGTAACTATGAGAATTATGCAACTCCCTGCTATCGGAGGAACACTTTGGGTACTACCAAACGCCACAACATAATCGGGTGATTATAAAGGAGTACTACAGTGTCTCCAAGGTACATGTTGAGTTGGCGATTTCGAGATTAGGTTTTGTCACTCCGATTGTCGGAGAGGTATCTCCGGCCCTCTCGGTAATGCACATCACTATAAGCCTTGCAAGCAATGTGACCAATGAGTTGGTTACGGATGATGCATTACGAACGAGTAAAGAGACTTGCCGGTAATAAGATTGAACTAGGTATTGATACCGACGATCAAATCTCGCAAGTAACATACCGATGACAAAGGGAACAACGATGTTGTTATGCGGTTTGACCGATAAAGATCTTCAGAGAATATGTAGGAACCAATATGGGCATCCGTGTTCCGCTATTGGTTATTGACCGAGAATAGTTCTAGGTCATGTCTACATAGTTCTCGAACCCGTAGGGTCCGCACGCTTAACGCTACGATGATGCTTTATTATGAGTTTATAAGTTTTGATGTACCGTTTGTTCGAGTCCCGGATGTGATCACGGACATGACGAGGAGTCTCAAATGGTCGAGACATAAAGATTGATATATTGACGACTATATTCGACACCGGAAGTGTTCCGGGTGATTTCGGAGAAAACCGGAGTGCCGGAGGGGTTACCGGAACCCCCGGAGAGTAATGGGCCTTATGGGCCTTAGTGGGGAAGAGAGAGGGGCGGCCAGAGGGGCCGCGCCTCTCCCTCCGGGTCCGAATTGACTAGGAGGGGGCGCGCCTCTTCCTTCCCTCCTCTCCTTCCTTCCTCCTAGTAGGAGTAGGAAAGGAGGAGTCCACTCCTACTAGGGAGGATTCTCCTCCTGGCGCGCCTTGGCCGGCCGGCCTCCCCTTGCTCCTTTATATACGCAGGGGGGCACCCTATAGACACACAAGTTGATCTACGGATCGCTCCTTAGCTGCAGCGCGCCCCCTCCACCATATTCCACCTCGGCATATCGTCATGAGTTTAGGCGGCCTCCACCGTAGAACATCATCATCGCCACCACGCCGTGGCCGATCGACGGACTCATCCCCGGAGCTTTGCCGATCGGAGCCCGGAGATCGCCATCGAAGCTGAACGCTGCTGAACTCGGAGGTGCCGACGCTCGGTGCTTGATCGGTCGGATCGTGAAGACGACGACTACATCAACCGCTACAGTTAACGCTCGCTACGGCCCACGAGGGTACGTGGACAACACTCTCCTCTCGCTGCTATGCCATCACCATGATCTTATGCGGTGCGTAGGAAATTTTTGAAATTACTACGCTCCCCAACAAGTTCTCATTAAACAAGTTATGGTTACTATATGTGTTATACTAAGGAGGATATAAATTCCTAAAGTACATAGCAAGGGATGGCATGTACCTCAAAGAAAGGCCAAAACCGATTTGTTGATATTTTCCAATGAGTATCTAGCTAACTATGCTTGGTAGGGTCAAATGCCAATTATCTCATGGCGTTGAAGCATCCATTGATATGCCTATGCACGCTTCCGGCTGTGCCGAAACCTATCACCAACGATTTATAACTTGCATTCCCGGATAGCATGTACATAAACATCCCTAGTTGCTCTTCAACACCTAATTTTTGAATTTTTAGAAGATTTTTGGATCTAAGATGGTCACATAGAAGTTGGAAGATATGGGATTCCATCCTAAGAATATCAAGGCACCGCTGAGGGTGGCCATCCAATATTTCTCAAATATACTTAGCTCCCGAAGAATGGATGTGTTCATTGGAATCTTTTCCTCCTAGAAGATATACAATATAATGTCGGAAGACAAGAAACATAATCTCCTCCTCCTCCTCCTCAGATCAAGACATGACTCATACCCATCATCATGGTTACTCAGATCCATTATCTAGCTTAGAAGAGATTACATAAATACCAAGAACTCTCCTTCAAAGTAAACAACATGATATATATAATATATGTTATGACATTGGAATAAAAGAAGCACTAGCACATCAAGATAACGAGATTAGTGTAACATGAAAAGATATTACCATACTTTTATTGATTGTCAGAATAATTGAGTATAGATGCATATAGACAAGCACATACATAAAACAATGAAGAAGAAATCGTGGACACACACAAGCCGGATCAATGCTTTTGAGTTTATTAAGTACCTTCCGCCCGAGCTTTAAATGTCAAAAGAGCTTCAGTAATCTTGAATCCTCCAAATCACTTTATCAGCTTCAGATTGCACAAAGGTAGCAATGAGCCAATGATATCATAATAGGTGAGATGAACTATTCATAAACCCATGAAAGTTTATTGACCACTTTTCATAAACAAATCATTGGACCATTGTTCACCCGTTTGTTTATCAAGATTTCTAGGTTTAAATCAATCTAAACTCCGCAAAGAGCTAACAACTCGATCATTTGGCTTATTTACCCGATCGAACTAAAATCTGACCGTAGCTTAAACAAAGACTATAACAACTAAATGAAGCTTGGCTTATTTCCCAATCAAACTCAACTTTAATCGACGGAACTAACTACCCCACGCCACTTAAACTCAACTTTGTGAAACTTTGGCAGCAAATGTTAATCGCAGTGAGGGTTCGCTAATCATGACCAAGCAGACGGCCACGCCGCCAGAGTACTCGCCACGCACCGAACAGGAAGGGGCAGGAGGAGATGGCGGAGGAGGAGGAGGGAGGATACTTGGTGGAGCAGAGTGAGGATGACCGATTCGCCGTCGGCGTCAGTCACGATCGCTGGCCAACGCCGCTGCCGCGGCTTAGAGCGAAGTCGCCACATTGTTGCGGGCTGAGCGAAGTCGCCGCCACCATCACGGCCAGAGCGAAGTCGCCAGTCGGCGCGCTTAACCCCGCTGTGGCTACCGCTCTTTCGCAGACACACGCCGCTGCCGCTAACGCCGCCGCTGACCACCTGCGGACACTCAGCCAAGGCCCCGGGCGACGCAGCTCGACTATGTCTCAAGCGAGAGGCGGCGGGAAAACGACGCATCGCTGGTCTGCACCGGATACCGCCTGGTACGTGTAAACGAGAAAACCAGTGTAAAACTTATAGCCCAAAAAACGACATGCCAAGCATCAACAGCAGCCCATCCGCTTTTATTTTACAGCAGATATTTACATGCGTATTGGGCCCCTAAAACGAGGAACGAAGCGGGCCTAACTGTGTTCGCGACAGGCATCGCTGATGGACTGATCTCATGGTCTGCCTAATTCCGTTGGCGTTGGTACACATACTTACGTCGCTCCCGGATTCCGCGTTGGTTTGGTCATACACAAATGCAGTCACATGATTGTGTGTACCAGCCACCTCACCGGAGCAATGCAACTCTGACCGCACATATGCCTTCTGCTAATCAGATGCACGTGGTGCACGCTACATTATTGATTAATCATCCGCATAACTCAGCTGCATATGTACAGATCAGAGGCATCGGGGAGCTGCTGGGGCGCGTATCGGCGTATCACCCAGATCAAGATTAAAATATATCTCGCGTCTGAAAACGACTAGGTGGTGCCTGTGGCTGGTGGGCCGACGCACACGCCCACGGAAATCTGGAGGGCAGCGAACTGTGGTGTATGCCGTGCGGTGGAGCTGAGTCACCTGATGAGACCAAATCCGATGAGAGGCGAGGCATGGGGCGCGCACGGTGGTTTGTTTGGGTGGTCGTCGGCGATCCGGCACCGTCAACTCCTCCGGCCGGGTCAATTTCCATCAACTCACCTCGGTGACGGCAGGGGCCAGGCCACTTGCTTTGAATGCGCTGCAACTTGCAACACGGCGAGTGTTTTTCATGTCGTACGTATGGCATGGTACAACGGTCCGAGACGCGGGAGCGTGATCGGCGGATTTTCAACCAAATCAGCAGGAGAACAAGCCTGTAATTGTACTCGGTCCGTGTTGTACGAGTACTGACAAACAACAACGGAATTTATGAGTACCAGTAGTACTCCCACCGTTTTTTAGTTTGAGATATAAGGTTTGGTCAAAGCTCAAACTTTCAGATAATTTGACTAGCTTTGTAGGAAAAGATATCAACATCCACACTATGAAATCAATAATATTAGATGCATGATGAAATTAATTTTATATATTTCTTCCGTTTTAAATATTTCTTTTCTAGTGGTTCAAATACTGACTACATACGAAAGAAATGAGTGAATCTACACTCTAAAATATGTCTATATACATCCGTATGCTGCATGACCATTCGAGATGGCTAGAAAGACAAGTATTTAGGAACGGAGGAGTATAATTTTAGTATTGAGATGTTAATATTTTTTCTATAAAATTAGTCAATCTTACAAACTTTGACTTTGACCAAATTTTATATACAGACTAAAAAGAATAGGAGAGAGTACCACAACTACAGTAATTACTCTTGAGTATGCATGCCTCTGACCGAGTGTCGGGAAAAGTAATCTTTGCCGGAGGAGACATTGTGCAAGAATTACTTTAATCATCATAGCTGCTGTTTCACTTTTCGCAGCAATTATCCAAGCATGTAAAGCCAAGATTCCCCAAAATGCTTCCACTTCCTCAATACAAGGTGGACTTTTGAAGCTAAACAGCAGTACACCACTCAGACGGTTGTATGATGGGTTGATGCACTTCGAGCATCTACCAAAAAATAAATATACTAGTACCACTCAGCATCAATGAACAACACATCATCCTCCCAAAGATTTATGCTTAAGATCATGATCGCCATCATCCTAAGATAATCTTCCCCAAGACCTTTACGCAATACTGCGAATGCAAAGCCAAACCGCCACGCCCCCGCTTTCTGGCCGGCTTGCTGACCGATCCACGCCCGACCGGGCTGCGCCTCATCGGTTGCGGCGGGCATGCCGATATTTTTGACGACAGAGACATTTGCATGCGCGACTCCAGTCAGGAACGCTGACCGCCGACGCCCCCACACCTTGTGCCGCAGTGCAAGTTCTTTGTTTGTGCTGTCAGCGGAGGGTGTTAACCTCCGCCTAGCGACCCGGAGAAGAGGAGATCTCCGCTCGACGCCGGGTTCGGTTTGCCACCTACTTATTTAAACGACGATGACATGTCATATGAATCCACCTACGATTTAAACGGGAAGATAACGATCGCCATCATCCTAAGATAATCTCCCAAGAACTTTTACCAATACAAAGAATTCAAGCAAGGGCGGAGCTAGACAGAAACATTGTGGGGGCAAACACAAAAGATGAAGAGTTGTGGGCAAACACTATTTTTTCCTAATCTAAGCCCTTCAAAAAAAATCTTCAGAATATCTACAAAGGCTGGAGGGCCATAGCCCCCAACCACCACATAGCTAGTCGCCGGGTCGGCAGCCACCGCCACGCCCCTTGTTTCATTCCCGGAGTGGGGCAAACACAAAAGATGAAGAGTTGTGGGGAAACACTAATTTTTTCCTAATCTAAGCCCTTCAAATAAAAAAATCTTCAGAATATCTACAAGGTTGGGAGGCCATAGCCCCCCACTCACCACATAGTTCCGCACGGCGCCGGCACCACCGGTCTCTTGTTTCTCGGCTACCGACTGGATCCACGCCCGACCGGATATTTTAGGACGATAGAGACATTTGCATGTCGGTTCAGCTATGAACGCCGACCGTCGACGCCCCCGCAGCTTTGTGCTAATGTGTCCGCAGTGCAAGTTCTTTGTGTGTGTCAGCAGAGGTCGATTAACCTAGCTAGCTAGTGGGAAGTGGAGATCTCCGCTCGACGCCGCGGCTCGAGGTATGCTAGGTAATACATAAACGGGACGCATGACATGTCACATGTACAAGATATACCCATCTATTTTCATGTTATTATTCATCAAGTTTATTTATATACTCCCTCCGCTTGAATATTTGTCATCAAAATTGATAAAAATGTATGTATATAGAACTAAAATATATCTAGATCATCCCCTTTTATGCATTTTGATGACAAGTATTTCCGGACGGAGTATAATCTTCAGACGCAGATGTTTGTGTACGCCGCACTGATATTTATGCATGTGTCCTTCGGATCTGACCGACATCAACGTGGCATGCCGGTTTGGCGCCGATCCGCTCGCACTCTCGATATTTATACATAATCCACTGACCGCCTTTAGGGCCCCAGACGAGGGCTTTTACTCTCCGAGAAGGGCCTCAACTCGCACATCGCTTGTGTTTACAACCTCCATAGCTAGGACCTTGCCTCTCCATACCTACCCCCACTCTACCGCCGACTTAGAACCACGACAGCTTGGCGCCACCGTGGCGTGTGTTTTAGCGACAGGAGAAGTTGCGTACTTCGAGTACTTTCATCATGATGATCATTGGAGTTTTGGTCGAGGGACGCGAGATCCGCCTCGTGTTTCCTCACTTTGTCGCCGACGACTGCTGCGGGCTCCGTGGAGGCTCCACTCGACGCCGATGCGGCCTCATGATACGGTATGCGACATTTTCGCAAGATGTGTCCGCGGGGCGTTTGGCCGCGCAACCGCCGACCTTCCAGATCGGTCGACTTCCCTATCGGCCACTCGTCCTGTCTCCCACCAGCAGCGAAGCGCCTCGGTCGGTCGAGACTCCATGTGGGTGAAGCACGGTGGCTCGCTAGACGGCCACCGCCTGTGTCGCGCAATTGAGCCCGACGAATCTCTATGCTCTGCTCGATCTGGCGACCGTCTCAGAGATCGTGATCCGAAAGTGTGATAGCAGTGATCCGCGGCGAAATTTCATGGTCGACGGACCTCGCAGCCTCCCGGCTTCGCCATGGAGGCGGAGTAGGCGGAGGCGACCCGCACAAGACCACGAAGAGTACCAGCCCGAGACACTCGACTCGCAGAGAGAAGAGCTTCGCCAGAACATGGATGCCTCTGATACTCCCATCGCGGAGAAACCCCGAGGCTCGCGCTTGGAGGAGGCACGCCATTAATCATTAACGCGCCGTCTGAGAACTCTCCAGCGGTTAATCGACGACGCTGCTGCAATGAAGTTCCCGACGCTAATCAACGCCAACTCTTTCCGCCGACTCGTATATCGAACCCCAATCCAGAATTTAGCCGCCGAACCCGATAGCAGTAGTCCATCCAGCCTCTCACCGGAGGTCGGCGAGGTTTGATGCGATCGTGGATTTGCTCCGGCAAAGCAGGAGACCAAAACTCAGCCGTGTCATATGCCGCAACAGAATTCACGCCGATCCGGTCATGAATACAGCCAAGCCGGCTCATAGTCCCAGACGCCTCCGGGCGGGAAGGGCGCGACAACCGTGAGATCAAGACGGAGATAGGTACGCACCGAGATGACAGCGCCGAGTGCCCGCTTCTCCGAGGGATGGGTCTTACGCCCGGCGACAGATGACAGCGCCGCCTGCACAGCAAGGGGCTAACACCCATTGACCCCAGTGGAACCGTGGATTCGACGCTACGATCCACTATCGCGGCAAGGCTTGGTCGACCGAACAGAGCCCATCGAGGTGGACTCGAGAGAGATAAGCCCACGAGCAATGAGTGCATGTTTCGGTCCAGAGTGTTTTAGCAGGGCTATCGAGCCGCAGTGATTCCCCCAATTTCAAAGTTGGCAACAGGAGTCAAGAATTCATCGGGGAGTCCAAGCCCAAACTTGGCTTGAAGATTACCGAGTGGCAGCTCTATTGGTGGTGGGAATGACGAGGTGGCCATGAAGCATTTGCCCTCATGTTGGAAGGTTCTCCCAGAGCATGGTTGAATCTGCCACCTCCTAGCAAGATTTACACTTGGGAAGATTTGTCCCGAGTGTTCGCTGTAACTTTTGAAGGAACTTGCAAGTTTACCAGCTGGTTTGAAAGAGCCGCAAGTCTGTGTGCGAAGACCAATGAGACTCTCCGGAGTACATTCAGAGGTGGATCACCACGCACCACACCGTGGAAAATGTCTCGATCATCAAGCGCCATGCCTTCAAATATGGCCAAGAACAGAGAATTGAGTCTCAAGTTTGGTCGAACCGAGACATGACCTTGAGTCGAATGATGGAGATTTCTACCTAGCACGCCAATGGCGAGGAAGAGGACCAACTCCGGCTGCAAGTACAAGCCAAGTCACGGAGAAGGGAAATTCCAATGGAAAATGAAAGCGGAAAGCCGAGCCAAGAAATTGTGGAGAGGCCCCGGCCGTGACTCAGTGGAAAGTTCAAGGGGAAGCCAAAAGGATCCCGAATCCTAAGAAAGTAAAGGATAAAGAGGAACGACGCGATGGATATGCCGGTCACATCCACACGAAGAAAGATGAAGAGGGCAACATCATTTACCCAGCACACCACTCGCCAAAGGTCGACTCGATCCAAAGTAGCCAGGAAAAAAGCCTAAGGACAAGGAGAAGGAGTCGACAAGGTCAAGACAAAGAGGACAAAGGAGGAAGGATATCCGCATGTCAACTCCACTCGATGATCTTCGCAGATGTGGAAAGCAAGAGTCGATCGAAAGTCATTAACCGTGAGGTAAACATGGTTGCCCCAAAGAAACCAAGTTATCCGAGATGGTCCCAAACACTCATCACATTCGACCAATCTGATCACCCGACTCATATTGCCACCTCGGGAGGCAAGCTTTGGTGGTCGATCCATTGTCGAAGGCACTCGATCGAACGAAAGTGCCGATGGACGGTGGTAGTGGGCTGAACTTGTTGTACGCAGACACACCGGAAGGCATGGGCATCCCGATGTCCCGACCGAGCACCAAGAATATGAGTTTCCACGAGTCATACCAGGAAGAAAGTGAGTCACCCGCCAAATAGCTCGACGTGGTTTCGTGACTCAAAGCATTTTCGGGAAAAGTCGACCTTTGAGGTTGTGGATTTTCAGAGTAGCGCACACGCCATTTTGGGGAGGCCAGCCCACGCACGGTTCATGGCTCGACCATGTTACGGTACCTCAAACTGAAATGCCAGTGTCCAAAGGAGTGATCATCGCCACCGGTGATCGGAAAAGGCGTAAGAGTGCTTGTAGGGCTTGAAGATTGCCGATTCCCAGTGATAGCGGTCGAGTTCAAGAGTACAAGCAAAACGCAGATCCGAAAGTGATTTGTTGCGATCCAAGAAACCCGCCATTGATCAGATTTCAGCCGCTCGTGAGACGGCCTGCTCACATTCACCCGACCACCCCAATGCAGCCCTCACCCACATCTCCACGTACACTTGACCAAATAGGAAGAAGCGCCATCCAGTTCCTCCGTGAGAATCGACATTTTTGCATGGAAGCCACCGACATGCTGTGTTCCTGGGGATCGGCCGAGCATCGCCTCGTAGTCGCATAAATCAGCAGTAACCAGCCAAAGAGCATTCGCGGTCCGCCGTTCGTAAGAGAAAGGCTATTGGTGAGGAAGTGGCTCGACTGGTACATGCAGGATTTATCCGAGAGATATACCACCCGAGTGGCTCGCTAATGTCGCCATGGTTCCCAAGAAGGACAAGTCACTCCGCATGTGCATTGACTTAAGCACATCAATCGGGCCTGCCCAAAGATCATTTTCTCTCCTCGCGATAGATCAAATTGTTGACTCGACCGCTGGATGAGAGATTGTCTTTCTAGACGATATCCCGGTATCATCGATCCGCCTCAGAGTGGACCCGACGAAATAAAAACCGCTTTCATCACTCCATTCGGTAATTCGCTATATCACCATGCCATTCAGCCTCAAGAATGCCGGAGCCACGCTTATGCTAATGATTCGGCGTCTTTCACCAAATCACCGAATGTGGAAGCGATATGGATGATATCGCTGCCAAGTCGCTAAAAGGTTCCGACCTGCTTGCTGACCTCGCCAAACATTTGCCAACCTCCGAAGGTATGATATCAAGCTCAATCCATCAAAGTGCACATTCGAGTTCCCCGTGGAAAGTTACTCGTTTTCGCTTCCAAACGAGGGATCGATGCTAATCCGCAGAAGATCGCACTATTCTCCTAATGAAACGCCTGCGGCGAAAGTGCACGATGCCCGAAGCTTACGATGCTTGGCCGCATTAAGTCGATTCATCTCACGACTGGGTGAAAAGGCATTGCCTCTTTACCGATCGATGAAGAAGGCGCATGTTCGAGTGGACTCCGTAAGGTCGATGCAAGGTTTGTCGAGCTAAAAGCTCGCTTCTCCACCTACCGGTGCTTGCCGCTCCAATCAAAGCAAAGAGCCTCTGTTGTTTTATATTATGCCACAGTGACAAGTCACAAGATAATACTTACGGCCGAGCGGGAAGAGGAAGGAATAGCCTTCAAAGTTCAGCGCCTGTTGTATTATTTGTCCTGAAGTCTTGACTCCATCCAAGCAGAGATACCTCACCATCGTAAGCTTGTGTATGGGATATACATGACCACAAAGAACGCGTTTCATTATTTCTCCGATCATTCCATCACGTTGCCACGACGCCCACTATCGTGAGATTCGCACAACAGAGATGCAACCGGTCGAGTGGCGAAATGGGTGATTGAACTTCTTCCCTTGATATCAAGTTTGAGGCAAAGAAAGCCATTAAGTCCTGTGCAATAGCAGATTTCTCGCCAAAGTGGATTGAACAACAAAGAGCCGACCGGTTCACTCTGAGCATCGACCATGTTCTTCGATGGCTCTAAGATGTCTGAATGGTTCCGTGTCGGTGTTGTTCTCGTTTCTGCAGGAGATAAGCTTAGGTATGTGCTCCAGATTCACTTTGATTCCTCCAACAATGAGGCAGAGTATGAGGCCCTTTTATATGGATTATGATGACATCTCACTCGGGCGTGGGTCGCCGATGGTCTATGGCTATTCAGATTTAGTGGTCAACCAGTGATGAAGGAGGGACGAGAAGCCCAAAGAATGACTAGATACTGCAATGCAAAGGAGGAAACCGGAAAAGAAATTCGAGGGTTAGAGCTCCATCACATCCCCCGACTGTAAAAAATCAAAAGCAGATGATCTCGCAAAGATAGGTTCCAAAAGAGAAGCCATTCCGAGTGGTGTGTTTTTGGAGCATATACACACTGGCCGCTTAAAGAAGATCCTTTCACAAGAAGCTCCATAGCCCAAGAGTGCCACAGATCCGATCGAGGTTGAGGTCCCAGCGGTGGTCGACTTGGTCATGGAGGTTTTAGTGGTCACCCCGATCGACAATTCCCTATATCGCGATATCCCGAGAAAAGAGCTCCCAGAGGATGAGGAAGAGGCTCGCAGATCGCTCGCCGATCCAAAGCCTTTACCGCTATCAAAGGACAGCAGATAGAGAAAGCCCGATCGAGTTGGTCAAATATGCATAACGCCGTAAGAAGGTCGAATCATTCTCAATGATATCCACTGGGACCCGTGGTCACTATGCGCCCTTCTGGACCATTGTAGCCAAAGCATACCGAGCCGATTTTATCGCCGAGGGCGTAATGAGATGGCGGCGAAATAGTAGACAAGTGCGGCGATGCCGCCTACTCAATATGTCACACAAGCTCGCTCACCAAGACTATTCCACTGCGCCCGCTCGCAGAGGGGGCTGGACATGGTCGGTCCCTTGAGAATGTGTCGGCGGTTTCACGATGCATCGGTAGCAATCGACAAGTTCACCAAGTGGATTGAGGCTAAACCAATCAAGAATCTTGACGCCGCATCGCAAGCTATTTTCATCGTGAGCCGACGCTCAGATATGGAGTTCCGCGATAGCATCATTACGTATAATGGGACTAACTTTGACTCGAAGAATTCAGGATTTCTGCAACTCTCGTGGCACACGAAGTCGACTATAAGCCACCGCCCATCCGCAATGAATGGACAAGGTAACGAGCCAATGGCTTAATCCTCAAAGGCTTGAAGCCTCGACCGATGCGTGATCTCAAGCATGCGGCCGGAGCGTGGGTCATCGTAACTCCCTTCTGCTTTGGGGTTGAGGACCACACCCAATCGGTCGAACCGAAGAACTCCATTCTTCTTGGTCTATGGAGTCAAAACAGCCTTGCCGAAAGGATCTTCTTCACAATGCTCCTCGAGTTGAACTCTACAACGAACAGAAGTCGAGCAGGCTGCCAGACGCAATGACCTCTCCTTGAGGAAGAAAGGAGATGGCTTTGATCCGATCGCCATCTACCAACAGACTTGCGCCGCTTTCACGCCAGTAAATGTGAGAGGTCGAGCCTTCCAGAAGGAGATCCGTTCTCGAGTGGATCGCATAGAGACAAGATAAGCTCGCCCTTCTTGGGAAGGACCTTCATCGCCACCAAGGTTCTCAACAACGGGCATACCATCTTTACAACGCTGAACACAATCAAGAGCCCCGAGCTTGAATGCGGATCTGCTCCTACCATTTTACACCTAAAGTTTTTCACCGATGAGTTGTAATAAAGTACTTCAGAGTTCATGGATTTTGAAATAATAGTGCCATAATTCCTTCATAATTTTTGTCACTTTTTATTTTTGTCCAAGAAAATTTTCCCTCAAGCAGTAGTTAGCCGCCAACTGCTTTCGCTTAAGTTTGTATTGAATCCCACCGAGTGGTAAGCCGACTTCCACCTGGAGGCTTAGCCAAATCCGCTTTCTACGGTTAAAAAATTCCTACCGAGTGGTAAGCCGACTTCCACTGGGAGGCTTAGTGCAGCCCAAAGCTCGCTAAGTTATTAAAATCCCATCGAGTGGTGCCGACTTCCACCTGGAGGCTTAGAATGCAGTCCAAGTACTCGCTTAAGTTATAAAAATCCCACCGAGTGGTAAGCCGACTTCCACTGGGGCTTAGCTGCAGCCCAAGTGCTTGCCTGTTATAAAATCCCACCGAGTGGTAAGCCGACTCCACTCGAGGCTTAGCTGCAGTCCAAGTACTCGCCTAAGTACAACAAGACGCCAGTAAGGAGGACGAGGTGCAGTGTCGATCATGACCTCTCCTCCCGAGCCATGCCATAAGTACAATGTGTGTGCTCACAAGGAGGATCGAGATGCAGGTCGATCGCGACCTCTCCTCCCGAGCTACGCCCATAAGTATAATGTGCTCGCAAGGAGGACGAGGTGCAAGTCGATCACACCTCTCCTCCGGAGCTTCGCCACAAATATAACGTGAAATCCTACCGAGTGAAGAGCAACCTCTCACTGGGGCTTAGCAGCAGCCAGCCGCCTAAGTTATAAAAATCCCACCGAGTGAAGAGCAAACCTCTCACTGGGGCTTAGTGCAGCCCTTGCTCACCTAAGTTATAAAATCCCACCGAGTGAAGAGCAAACCTCTCACTGGGGCTTAGCTGCAGCCCAAAGCTCGCTTGTTATGAAAATCCCACCGAGTGAAGAGCAAACCTCTCACTGGGGCTTAGCTGCAGCCCAAAGGTCTCACTAAGTTATAAAAATCCTACCGAGTGAAGAGCAAACCTCTCACTGAGGCTTAGCCGCAGCCCAAGGTTCGCCAGGAATAAGTCGATCAGCAGAAAAGCACCTTGTCGTGAACCTGCAAGAAGGACAATTCGAGCCAAAAGCAATCAGATCCAAACATCAAATCCAAGTTTAGGTCGATACCTAAAGGAACCGAGAGTGCCCAAGCGCTTAAGCCTCCGCAGGTTTATCTGCTATAATTCCACTTGCATACCGAGGCAAATTTAAAGTGTCGCTTAAAGGAAGTTTTTACCCTCCCGTGGAGGGTTGAAGGAGCAACGAACCATCAAGGTCATTCCGGCTCGCGATCCGGGTAGCAGAGCTTATGAAGGTTTCATGAGGACCAAGTCGTGTTTCTTGGTGTCATTATCGAGAGCCGCTTAGTTGTCTTCTCGCCTTTGCAAAGGACTCGGGCTCATTAGCGAGCAACATCAACACCGAACGAGTCGAGGACTCTTCCACTCTTGCACCGGTCAGACGGCGTTTTACTGAGCCTATATAAGGCATCGCCGACTCGAGGTCATTCTCGAGTGGTCGGGCCGAAAGGCCGAGTCGATGCGACGAGTAACCTTCAAATTTCCTTGCAAGGTAGTCCACGATACCGCAACACGGACTCCAATCAAGACATTCATAGCAACTTCATCATTCATCGAGAATTGACGGGTCAAGGTTTGGTTCCAATTGCTAGTCTCTTCTTCAAAGTTTCCGAATTCTCGCAAGGACAAAACGCCGAGTCAAGACAAAGGGTCGAATGGAAGCATTACATTGAAGATGTTGGTCGATGTAAAAGTTACCTTCGAGCATAAGGAACAATTTCTTGGCAAGACCACCCAGAAGGCTTCAGTCATTCTTCTTCCCACTAACCGGTTGATCTTCTCGGTCGAGTAGTCTTGTCGGGCCAATGGTCGATTCCTTGTTGGCAATCACCGAGCAGCCAGATTGGTATTTTCCTATTCAAGCTTGGGACCGGTTAACTTCGCCGCAAGCTTGGTCTTCTCAGCTAGCTCAAGGTCTTTCTTCTTCTGGCTTCCTTCACCTTGCCTCGCAAGTTACAAAGAAAGTCAGATTTTGAAACAAATGAAGGAAAAAGAGTCGCCGAGGTCTTACCAACATACCTTTGGTCTCCTCCTTGCCTTCGCTGATTCTCCCGCACCAGCTTCGTGTCCAGCTCCAGCCTGAATGTGCTCGCCCAGCTCGGTATAGCGAAAGCCAAGGTCACAGGATTTCTACGAAGAACCAATCGACAAAATATCAAAGATAATTCATCCGAGTGGATAAGAGAAAATCAGTTTTAAGATCACACCAATGCAAGCATTCGACGTAGTCGGGACTACACCTGCAGCACCGCGCCCCACTAGTTCTATTCACATGAAACACCACCAACCCACAAAAAAATTCTTCAGATTATAATCGATCGCCAGGAATAGTCTCGGGACTACACCCAATGGGTGCACCCCGGCCCCTCACCGGTTTCGAAATCCATTCGCCAATGAATGAAAGATTTTATTTAAAGTTTAAGGCCGTGCCAAGACCTTAGCCTTGGGGATTACACCCGGGTGCACTCGCCCGTCCGGGTTTTA
>JAHHZJ010000468.1:0-141324 GCA_021437245.1 Aegilops speltoides | reverse complement strand
CTCCTCCTCTCGCTCTTGATGTCCATCTTGGTCAGTAGCCTCTTCTAGGTTGACTCCTTGGTACCTAAGCATGCACATCGTTTCTGTTTGAGGTAGTAACCATGTCTCATGTGAATCGAAAGGGAATTGTGAGAGGAGTGATGTCACCTCGGTTTCAAGAGCTCTTGCACGTGCTCGAGTTATAGGTCCTCGTGGGGTTGGATGTGTTGATGTAGAGTCCATGGGGATGATGGAAGGATGCTCCGCATCACTCTTGCTAACATTTTGCATCAAATTTTTGTGCCATTATCCTCACCAAGCTCTACCATAAGCTTTACTTGATAGTGTGAGTGAACAAGTCCGGTACCAATTCCACTATTCTTTCATCTCACATTGAGTGACACGGGATACATCCTCAACTTTGGGAAAAGGTAACTTGGTATTGTTTATCTCATTTCCTACTCACCTCTACTCGAGTCTTGTGATGGATAGGCAAGGTGATGTAGGGTGGAACCCTAATTCGTCGATCTTTCACGTTTGGAGGGGATCCTACGGAGGGAACACGAAGAACGCGCGGAAGAACGAGGGGAAACACGGGGAAAACGAGAGGAAATCACTCAACCAACAAGGAATCGATCACACAAGTGCTAGATCAACATACACACACGAGATCCACAAGATACATAGTCAACTAGGGTAAGGATACAACGGAACCGTTCATCTCCCAGAGGAGGCCTTGAATCCACGAGGGGATCTTCCCATAAAGGGGTCTTGTATCCGAGAGGATCTTCTCCGAAGAGGCCGCGGTCTCTCACGAGGAGGTGATCCGATAGATGAGCGTAGCTCTATCTCTAATCTGAGCTAAACCAACGCTAACCCTAACTAGGAGGAGGTGGGGGAGTATATATAGTGCTAGCCCACGAAGGGGTAAGTGAGAGGGGGATACATGGGCCCTTGGGCCTTTCTCTGCGCACAGGCAGGGTCCGGATGATCCGGATGGTGGCCCGGATGATCCGGGTGTCAGGGGTCCGGATGATCTGGGCGACCGTCTGGATGATCCGGCTTCGTCGAGGGGGCTTCTGTTGCCTTCGGTGCATTTATCTGGATGATCCGGGGAAGGGTCCGGATGATCCGGCTGGGCCCGGATGATCCGGGCAACTCCAGTCTTGCTCCATTCTTCTTCTTCCTTCTCCTCTTCCACGCTTGGCCTTGGTCCTTGGATTCACCATGGTCATCTTGGTTGTACCTGAGTGTACGCAAGGTCCATGCATGAGGTAGTAGCCGTGTCTCATATGCGGAAAGTGACGGTTCGAAGAGGAGTGAATTCACCTTGTGTCCAATGGTGCATAGTCGAGGTCTCATCTTATGTATCCTTGGGGCTTGGAGAGTAGTAGGAGTGTACATGGGGATGAACGTGGGATGCTCCGCATCACAAGGCATTTCATCTTCGGTCTACAACAACAACGACGAGTTCGATGCCATGAACAACAACTCCGACGCCAAGATGCAAGCTAAAATGGAGGAGATCAAAGCCCTCATCAAGTCCTACAAGCGATCTTCCTCATCTTCGAGACGACGCTCAAGAGCACATGCTTCCGAGCTACCATCTCCGGCAAGATCACATCGGCATCGACACTATCACCAACAAGAACGTGAAGGTCAAGAGCTCTACATCAACAACCGCTCAATGACTTCACCATCTCCCTTGGCATCTTCGCCAAGCGCGACTTCAAGGCATCTTCGCCTCGGACATCTTGCATCTTCGCCAACAAGAACCCCAAGACTACGCTCAAGAGAATCTCCCCAAGCTCAAGTCCGCGACTTCCACGAGCTACTACGACCTCGACATCAACCACGCGATTCCTTCCTATGGGACTCAAGAACCCGAGGAATACCTCGAGTGGGAGCGTTTGATGGACGACTACCTCAAGCTACATCAAGTACGTCCCGAAGATCAAGTGAAGTGCGCCACAAGAAACTTCCACGACTACGCCTCGACATGGTGGCTTCACACACCTTCGGAGTACTACGACATGAGTTGGCCTAAGACGAAGAGAGCTTTACAGCGAGTATTTGTGCCTCCAACCTACACGGAACAACTTCGACGCCAATTAGAGAACACCACCCAAGGATCCAAGTCCATCGACAAGTACTTCAAGGAGATGATGATTGCCTTGCGACGAGCCAGCGTGGATGACCCCATGTCAATGAAGTTCCACTTCATGATGGGATTGCACAACGACATCTCCAAGACCATCTTCCTCGAGAACTACAAGTCCATCGATGACTACTACATTGGTGCTCTCAAGGCGGAACAAGAACTCATGAAGGCCAAGGCTTCTCCACCCCAAGCAAACTTCGCGGCGACCAAGCTCTACGACAAGAATGAGGCTAGTACCACCAAGATGTCCAAGCCCGACGAGCTCCAAGACGATGCTCCCAAGTTTGACTTCAACGCCATCCCTCTGATGAGGACATCAATACCATTGTTACACCCACAGCCCCTGCTGCTATACATACTGGACCAATTACTAGAGCTCGCTCACGCCAACTAAATTACCATGTACTTTCGTTTCTTGGTAATGATTCTAATGTTCATGAGAATATGACGCTGCCTAAATTTGATACATTTGTTTTGCTTACAAATGTAGGGCCTAGCTTGGAGAAGGATGAACATTGGAGCAAGAACCAGCATGGAGATGATGGCATGCATAAGGGGACAAGAATGGAGTTACAAGTGATGATTTCAGGACTTTGAAGCCACCATAATGAGTGCATGAAGCCTTGGACGAAATATACAAGATGCCACTCCATAAATTTCGTCCGAGAGGCTATTCTAGGTGTCACGTCACCTTATTATTGGGCCAGCCCATGTAATTTCGAAATACATTAGTATAGGCTATTTTTAGAGTCCGTATGTGTGGGGAAACAAGAGATAGGGTTAGTTTGGACCCCTCCACCAAGGGCCACGAAATTCACCCCTCTTCCTCCATATATACAGCCCTTAGGGCACCGTTTAGACTTGGGTTTTGTTTAGATCAAAAGTTCGCCATAGCTGCAACTTCAGCGTGCCGTTTGTGTTCAACGACTGCATACAAAGCGTCCACAGAACCCCACCTTGATCAATAAAGCTTTCATCTTATATTCGCAATATCCAGATTGCAATCTCAGTTTCTTGCTTGTTCTTCGTTTGCTCGCGGAAATAGACCCTCGTGGTCGGGTTGATCGTGCTCGGTTTGGTCAATAACCTCTCGGAGTTGGTTTAGCGATTGCTAAGGCGCGGCGTCCTCGCACGTTCAGAGTCGGATCGTCAAAGTCGACTTCCACCAAAGCGAAATCCACCATCTCATCGAAAGACGGGACACCTCTGCCTCTATCAAGTGGTATCAGATTTCGGGTTGCTCGGTGAGATTTTACAGTTTTTCGTAGTTTAGATCGAGTCATTCTTCATACCTACAGTCCACTAAAAAGCCAAAAAAATTAGGGTTAGGTCATCATATCCGAACCAATCTGAGCCTTTGCATAATCTTTTTCGTATTTGCGTTGTTGAATTTGCGGTTGCATCGTCGTGTCTAGTTCTTTGGTCTTAGAGTCTAGTCTTTTAGAGTTTGAGTTACGGTCATAAGTTGTCACGCCGCCGCCAAGACCGCTATCATCATACGCCATCTACCACCACCGCTTATCCGCCACCGCTTGAATCCGTATCCATATACCACCACACTGCCATATACCACCACCGTTGCCATATACCACCATATATCCACCACCAATCCGAGTTCCTTGCATATTAGATTTGTTTTCGGATCCATCTAATTTCGATTCGTGTTTCCTTGTCTGAGTAGGTTTGGATTCCAGCAATCTTTTGCCGTCCGTAGAAGAGGTTGGTTTCAAAAAAGTTCAAAATCTTTTGCATCGTGGTCCGGAAACCACCCTCCGTTTAGGCCCAAAATTTTCCAAAACGCACGGGACAAAAATTTTACGGCTATCCTATTTTTAGGTGTTTCTAAGTGTATTGAGACAATCAAGTTATAGAAAGTTTTTTGACCCGTTTCAGTTTTGGGTCCAGCAATCGAAAAAAAAAATTTGGTCGAAAAATTTCGTGCCCATCCTGTCGGTTTGACACGGAAGAGTTTTGAGACACTTTCGCCATTATAGTGATTTTTCGCAAAAAAAAAAAGCAAAAAAAAAGCAGCGTAAAAAAAAGCGAAAAAAAAATCAGAGTGTGCTTTTCCCTTGTTTACGTGCGGTAAATACCGTGATTTTGTTAGTGTTCTAGGCTCGCGTCTCTAGCACAGTCTAGCCTAGGACCAACCACGATCTGCCGTTGAGCGTTTATTCAACTTTGCATCTCTGAATTGATTATTGCTAACCCTTTTGCTACCATATTATAAGCCTTCCCAGCTCCACATACATCTATGTCGATGCGTTTGACTCTCCCCAGCAATCGCTCTATCCAAGCTTTTGAGAGTTTTGATTACAACGGTTGCCGATCACCGCTTTCTTCTTTGGGTAGAACTGGTAAGAATTTGAGATTTGCTTGACGGATTTGTGACACCCACCACCACCTCTTGTTAGTAGTCCAGAGGATCATATTCTTGTGTGTTTCTATTGCTTTGCTAACCATGGCGGGATCACGAGCCGATTTAGAGACTGACCGGAGAACATGACGAACAAACAGCTACATGATAAATTTCAGCAAATGATGAGTGGACAGGTGCAAGATGTGGTAAACAGATTTGACGAGGCCATGCAGAAGATAGATGGCATTGAGAAGACGTTTGAAACAAAGCTTGATAGCAAGTTTGATGAATTGCTCGCGCGTTTTCCACAACCACCGCCGGCTGCACCTATCGCACCTCTGCAACGACAACAACTACGCCCCCTTCCGAATCAGTATGGACGAGCTCAGCGTGTTTGATAAAGGCAAAGGTGTCCCGTCTTTCGATGAGATGGTGGATTTCGCTTTGGTGGAGGTCGACTTTGACGATCCGACTACGAGTGTGCGAGGACGTCGCGCCTTAGCAATCGCTAAACCAACTCCGAGAGGTTATTGACCACGCCGGAGCACGATCAACCTGACCACGAGGGTCTATTTCCTGCGAGCAAACGAAGAACAAGCAAGAAACTGAGATTGCAATCTGGATATTGCGAATATAAGATGAAAGTTTTATTGATCAAGGTGGGGTTCTGTGACGCCTTTGTCTGGTTGTGGAACACAAACGAAGTACGCGAAGTTGCAGCTATGGCGAACATTTAATCTAAACAAAACCCAAGTCTAAACGGTGCCCTAAGGGCTGTATATATGGAGGAAGAGGGGGAGAATTTCGTGGCCCTTGGTGGAGGGGTCCGAAACTAACCCTATCTCTTGTTTCCCCACACATACGGACTCTAAAAATAGCCTATACTAATGTATTTCGAAATTACATGGGCCTGGCCCAATAATAAGGTGACGCAGCACCTAGAATAGCCTCTGGACGAAATTTATGAAGTGGCATCTTGTATATTTCGTCCAAGGCTTCATGCACTCATTATGGTGGCTTCAAAGTCCTGAAATCATCACTTGTAACTCTATTCTTGTCCCCTTGCATGCCATCATCTCCATGCTTGTTCTTGCTCCAATGTTCATCCTTCTCCAAGCTAGGCCCTTCATTTGTAAGCAAAACAAATGTATCCAATTTAGGCAGCATCATATTCTCATGAACATTAGAATCATTACCAAGAAACGAAAGTACACGGTAATTTAGTTGGCGTCTTGAGCTCTAGTAATTGGTCCAAGATGTATAGCAGTAGGGGCTGTGTGTGTAACAATGGTATTGATGTCCTCATCATCCTCCCCTTCTTGAAATGAAGTCGTCCTCGACGGAAGTTCATCTTCCTCACCCAAATATGGCTTCAAATCTGCAATGTTAAAAGTGGGACTAACCCCAAAATCTACAGGCAGCTCAAGTTTATATGCATTATCATTTACTTTCTCCAACACCTTAAAGGGACCAGCAGCACGTGGCATTAGCTTTGATTTGCAAATCAGAAATCTATCCTTACGCAAATGTAACCAAACAAGATCTCCAGTGCAAACACAACATGTTTTCTACCCTTATCTCCAGCAAGTTTATATTTAGCATTCATACGCTCAATGTTTTCCTTAGTTAACTCATGCATTTTAAAATCAATTCAGCACGTTCTTTAGCATCAAAATTAACCTTCTCCAAGATGGAAGAGGCAACAAATCAATAGGTGCACGAGGTAGGAAACCATACACAACTTCAAAAGGGCACATCTTAGTAGTAGAATGCAATGAACGATTATAAGCAAATTCAATATGAGGCAAGCAATCCTCCCACATTTTCTTATTTTTCTTTAGAACAGCCCTAAGCATAGTAGACAATGTTCTATTGACTACTTCAGTTTATCCATCGGTTTGGGGGTGACAAGTAGTACTAAAAAGCAGTTTAGTCCCCAACTTATCCCATAAACATCTCCAAAAGTGGCTAAGAAATTTAGTATCACGATCTGAAACAATAGTATTTGGCACACCATGCAAGCGAATAATTTCACGAAAGAACAAATCAGCAACATTGACAAAGATCATCGCTTTTATGACATGGTATAAAGTGTGCCATTTTGAGAATCTATCCACGACAACAAATATGCTATCCTCCCTTCTTTGTTCTAGGTAAACCTAAAACAAAGTCCATAGATATATCCTCCCAAGGAACACTAGGTACAGCAAAGGCATATATAAACCATGAGGATTGAGTCGTGACTTAGCTTTTTGACATGTAGTGCAGCGAGCAATAAAACGCTCAACATCCGTCTCATCTTTGGCCAAAAGAAATGTGTAGCAAGTACGTCCTCCGTCTTCTTCACGCCAAAGTGTCCCATTAGTCCTCCTCCATCGCCTCCTGCAACAACAAAAGACGAACGGAGCTAGCTGGAATGCATAGCTTGTTAGCACGAACACAAATCCATCATTAACGACAAACTTGTTCCATGTTCTTCCTTCTTTACAATTCTGCAATACATCTTTAAAATCAGCATCATGTACATATTGATCTTTGATGGTCTCCAAACCAAATATTTTGAAGTCAAGTTGTGAAAGCATAGTATAGCGACGAGACAATGCATCAAGAATAACATTTTCTTTACCCTTCTTGTGTTTAATGACATAAGGAAAGTCTCAATGAATTCAACCCATTTAGCATGTCTACGATTCAGTTTAGCTTGACTTTTAATATGTTTCAAAGATTCATGATCGAATGTATAACAAATTCTTTGGGCCATAAATAATGTTGCCATGTTTCTAAAGTCCGAACAAGAGCATATAATTCTTTATCATAAGTAGAGTAATTCAGACTAGGCCCACTCAATTTTTCGAAAAAGTATGCAACAGGTTTGCCATCTTGTAATAACACACCTCCTAATCCAATTCCACTAGCATCACATTCAAGCTCAAAAGTCTTATTAAAATCAGAAGTTGGAGTAAAGGAGCATGTGTCAACTTAGCTTTCAATACCGTGAAGGCTTCTTCCCGTGTGGTACCCCAAACAAAAGGCACATCCTTCTTTGTAAGCTCGTTGAGAGGTGCAGCAATGGTGCTGAAATCTCTCACAAAACGCCTATAGAAACCAGCGAGGCCAAGGAAACTCCTCACTTGTGTGACCGCTTTGGGCTGCGCCAACTCTCAATAGCTTCAATCTTGGCTTTATCAACTTCAATTCCCTGTGGAGTAACAACATAGCCAAGAAAAGATACTCGGTCGGTGCAAAAGGTGCACTTCCCAAGGTTACCAAACAAACATGCATCATGTAGAGCAATAAAAACAACACGTAAATGTTCCAAATGTTCTTCCAAAGATTTGCTATAAATCAAGATATCATCAAAATAGACTACCACAAATCGTCCAATGAAAGCACGAAAACTTCGCTCATTAATCTCATGAAAGTACTAGGTGCATTAGTTAACCCAAAAGGCATGACTAACCACTCATATAATCCAAACTTAGTTTTAAATGCTGTTTTCCATTCATCTCCCAATTTCATACGAATTTGATGGTATCCACTACGCAAATCAACTTTGGAGAATATTGTAGAGCCACTCAATTCATCAAGCATATCATCTAACCTAGGAATAGGGTGACGATAACAAATAGTAATATTATTGATGCCTCTACAATCAACACACATACGTGACGTACCATCCTTTTTCGGCACTAGAATAATAGGAACAGCACAAGGACTAAGGGATTCACGTATATAACCTTTGTCGAGCAGCTCCTGTACTTGACACATAATCTCCTTCGTCTCCTCTGGATTGGTACGGTATGGTGCACGGTTGGGTAATGATGCACCGAATTAAGTCAATTTGATGCTCAATCCTCGAATAGGTGGTAATCCGGTGGCACGCCTTGTGGAAAGACGTCGTGAACTCTGCAAAATGTTAGTGACAATAGGGGGCAAAGAGGAAGGCACGTCCTCGAATGAAAATAATGCCTCTTTGCACACAAAAGCATAGCAAATAGATTTGCTAAAATCTAGCTCATCAATATCAGATTTGGTGGCAAGTAAACATGCACTTTTCAATTTAATTTCGTACAACGATAGATGGTTTATTATTAGGCTTCATGTGTTGCTCAAATTCTTTTGCCACAATCTGATTTTCACTCTTATTTTTCTCCTGTTTTGCTTTATTAGCTCTATTAATATCATCTTTCAAAATGGACTCAGAGTCATAGGAAGCAAAGTAATATTTTTATCCTTATGAACAAGAGTATACTGATTGTTTCTACCATGGTGTATGAATTTTATCAAATTGCCATGGTCTACCAAGTAATAAGGAACATGCTTGCATAGGTACCACATCACAATCAACATAATCAGCATATGTAGAGATACTAAAATGCACACTAACAATGCGTGTTACCTTCACCTTGCCGCTGTTGTTGAACCATTGGATGTAGTAAGGATGTGGATGTGGTCTTGTGGTGAGAGATAGCTTCTCCACCATCTCCATGCTAGCCAAGTTGTTGCAGCTCCCTCCATCTATGATGACGCTAATAGAACGTTCCTTCACAACTCCTTTGTATGGAACAAATTATGCCTTTGATTTTGCTCACTTGTGTAACCTGCACACTCAAAACACGTTGAGCAACTAAACATTCATACCATCAAAGATCTTCAAGAGCCATGTATTGTGTCTCATGATCGTAATCATCTCCACCGTGTTCCTCATGTGTAATAAGAGCCAAAGTCTCCTCATCATAGTCACTAGCGGACTCATACCCACCATCCTCGTGAGCAATCATCACACGCTGAGATTTGCATTCTCTCAAGAAAATGTCCTCTTCCCTTACAACGACGACAAATAATATCACTTGTGTGCCTGCTGACGCCATGGAAGAAGAAGAGCTCATGCAGGCCCGGCAGTGTGCTCTTGGCGAGATAGTGGTGGTTGTGCACGCTTTCTTGTATCACGGTTGGAGGTGGCACCAAGGAGGTGATGGTGCGAAGGAAGTAGATGATGCACGGGTGTCCATGATGAAGGTCGACCTGCAGAAAAGTTAGTGCGGCGCCAATGCCCATCGATCCAAGACTTCACGCTCAGCTTTACAAGCAAGATGGAATAAACGAGTGATATTATTATAATCCTTATAGTCTAGAATGGTCTGAATCTCTATTTAATCCACCCGTAAAACGTGCAAGCATAGCTTCATTCTCCTCAACAATACCACATCTAATCAAGCCAGTTTGTAATTCCCGATAATATTCTTCTACGAGTTTTTTCCTTGTCTTAAGCGCTGCAATTTTTGAAGTAATTCACGTTGATAATATGGTGGAACCCAACGAGTACGCATAGCAGTTTTCAAAGCAGCCCAAGTAGCTGGAACAGGATATAATCTACAATGTTCGACCACCAAACACATGCAAAGCTAGTGAAAGCACAAACAAAGAAGCAGAACACGCCTCTCCTCGGGATATTGTAAACATGTAAATCGTTGTTCAGTTTCTAACTCCCAAGTAAGATATATATCGGGAACATATCTACCCTCAAATGGTGGAATATTCAATTTCAGTTTAGGGAGATGGTCATGATCTCGCACTGAGGGGAGCCCTAATATTGCCATTATTTGCATGTGGACGACCGGTGGTTGTGGTGCTGGTGGTTGCACGTAGTTCGATGTTGATCAACCTCATCCTCATAATCGCCCACATACTCATCATCCTCCTCGGTACCACCAGCAGCGATGCAGGAGCCAAAGAAGCACCAACAGCAGTAGCAGCGCAGCACGAAATTTTGTCTGGCTCAATAGGAACACGCCGAGCTCGCCCATACTTGATTCGGAAGGGCGTAGTTGTTGTCGTTCAGAGTGCGATAGGTGCAGCCAGCGGTGGTTGTGGAAAACGCGAGCAATTCATCAAACTTGCTATCAAGCTTTGTTTCAAATGTCTTCTCAATGCCATCTATCTTCTCCATGGCCTCGTCAAATCTGTTTACCACGTCTTGCACCGTCCAATCATCATTTGTTTGAAACTTGTCATGTAGCTGTTTGTTCGTCGTGTTCTCCCAATCAGTCTCATCGGCTTGTGATCCTACCATGGTTAGCAGCAAATAGAAACACACAAGAATATGATCCTCTGAGACTACTAAGAAGTGGTGGTGGTGTATCACAAACCCGTCAAGCAAATCTCAAATTCTTACCGTTCTTACCCAAAGAAGTGGTGATCGGCAACCGTTGTAGTCAAAACTCTCAAAGCTTGGATATAGCGATTACTGGGGAGAATCAAACGCATACACGAGATGTATGTAGAGCTGGGAAGGCTTATGATATGGTAGCAAAAATGTCAAGAATAATCAATTCAGAGATGCAAAGTTGAATAAACGCCAACGACGGTCTTGTCTGGTCCTAGGCTAGACCGTGCTAGAGACGCGAGCCTAGAACACTAACAAAATCACGGCGCTGCACGTAAACAAGGGAGGAGCACACTCTGAATTTTTTTTTTTTTTTTCCTTTTTTTTGCACTTTTTTTCTTTTTTTTTTTGAAAAGTCTACAAATGGTCTAAAACTGCCTAGCCAGAATTTTCCGGACTTAGTTTTTTTTTTTGAAACTGAACTATTTTTCTTCTGCGGATGGCTTGGAAGTTGGGAGTCCTCTCTCACATCACGACTTCGGAGTATCGCGTGATCTGGAAATCGAGAACAATGCAACAATTCTTGGACTCGGACTAGGACCGTGGCGGAGATGAATCTGTGGAACTTCGGACCGGTGGCGGAGATGAATCTGTGGAACTTCGACCGGTGGCGGAGATGAATCTGTGGAACTTGGACCGGTGGCGGATATATGTTGCGGTGGACTTCGGATGGGCGTGATGGCGGCGGATATGTGGTGGCGATATATGGATTCGGATTGGCGGTGAATATGTGGTGGTGGTATATGGCGTGGCGACGTGACAACTGTGTGAATGTAACTCAAACTCTAAAAGACTAGACGCTAAGACCAGCAACTTGACACGACGATGCAACCGCAAATTCAACAAAGCAAATACTGAAAAAGATTATGCAAAGGCTCGATTGGTTCGGACGGGATGAACTAACCCTAATTTTTTTGGCTTTTTCGTGGACTATAGGTATGAAGAATGACTCGATCTAAACTACGAAAAACGTAAAATCTCACCGAGCAACACGGAAATCTGATACCACTTGATAAAGGCAAAGGTGTCCGTCTTTCGATGAGATGGTGGATTTCGCTTTGGTGGAAGTCGACTTTGACGATCCGACTACGAAGTCAGCGAGGACGTCGCTACTTTAGCAATCGCTAAACCAACTCCAAGAGGTTATTGACCACGCCGAGCACGATCAACTCCGACCACGAGGGTCTATTTCCTGCGAGCAAACGAAGAACAAGCAAGAAACTGAGATTGCAATCTGGATATTGCGAATATAAGATGAAAGCTTTATTGATCAAGGTGGGGTTCTGTGGCGCTTTGTCCGGTCGTGGAACACAAACGGCACGCTGTGAAGTTGCAGCTATGGCAAACTTTTAATCTAAACAAAACCCAAGTCTAAACGGTGCCCTAAGGGCTGTATATATGGAGGAAGAGGGGGAGAATTTCGTGGCCCTTGGTGGAGGGGTCCGAAACTAACCCTATCTCTTGTTTCCCCACACATACGGACTCTAAAAATAGCCTATACTAATGTATTTCAAAATTACATGGGCCTGGCCCAATAATAAGGTGATGCAGCACCTAGAATAGCCTCTGGACGAAATTTATGAAGTGGCATCTTGTATATTTCGTCCAAGGCTTCATGCACTCATTATGGTGGCTTCAAAGTCCTGAAATCATCACTTGTAACTCTATTCTTGTCCCCCTTGCGCATGCCATCATCTCCATGCTTGTTCTTGCTCCAATGTTCATCCTTCTCCAAGCTAGGCCCTTCATTTGTAAGCAAAACAAATGTATCCAATTTAGGCAACATCATATTCTCATGAACATTAGAATCATTACCAAGAAACGAAAGTACCGTAATTTAGTTGGCGTCTTGCGAGCTCTAGTAATTGGTCCAAGATGTATAGCAAGAGGGGCTGTGTGTGTAACAATGGTATTGATGTCCTCATTAGTGTTCCTATTGAGCCAGACAAAATTCTCGTGCCATTGCTGCTCATCGCTGTTGGTGCTTCTTTGGCTCCTGCTCATCTCTGCTGCTGGTGGTACCGAGGAGGATGATGAGTATGTGGGCGATTATGAGGATGAGGTTGATCAACATCGAAACTACGTGCAACCACCAGCACCACAACCACCAGGTCGTCCACATGCAAATAATGGCAATATTAGGGCTCCCCTCAGTGCGAGATCATGACCATCTCCCTAAACTGAAATTGAATATTCCACCATTTGAGGGTAGATATGTTCCTCGATATATATCTTACTTGGGAGTTAGAAACCGAACAACGATTTACATGTTTACAATATCCCGAGGAGAGACGTGTTCCTGCTTGCTGTTTGTGCTTTCACTAGCTTTGCATGTGTTTGGTGGTCGAACATTGTCGATTATATCTTGTTCCAAATACTTGGGCTGCTTTGAAAACTGCTATGCGTACTCGTTGGGTTCCACCATATTATCAACGTGAATTACTTCAAAAATTGCAGCGCTTAAGACAAGGAAAAATTTGTAGAAGAATATTATCGTGAATTACAAACCGGCTTGATTAGATGTGGTATTGTTGAGGAGAATGAAGCTATGCTTGCACGTTTTACGGTGGATTAAATAGAGAGATTCGCACCATTCTAGACTATAAGGATTATAATAATATCACTCGCTTATTCCATCTTGCTTGTAAAGCTGAACGTGAAGTGCAGGATCGACGAGGCATTGGCGCCGCACTAACTTTTACGCAGGTCGACCTTCATCATGGACACCACGTGCATCATCTACTTCCACCGCACCATCACCTCCTTCAAAGCCACCTCCAACCGTGATACAAGAAAGCGTGCACAACCACCACTATCGCCAAGAGCACACCGCCAGCCCTGCATAGAGCTCTTCTTCTTCTATGGCGTCAACAGGGCACACAAGTGATATTATTTGTCGTCGTTGTAAGGGAAGAGGACATTTTGCGAGAATGCAAATCTCAGCGTGTGATGATTGCTCTTGAGGATGGTGGGTATGAGTCCGCTAGTGACTATGATGAGGAGACTTTGGCTCTTATTACACATGAGGAACACGGTGGAGATGATTCTGATCATGAGACACAATACATGGCTGTCTTTGAAGATGCCGACAGTATGAATGTTTAGTTGCTCAACGTGTTTTGAGTGTGCAGGTTACACAAGCTGAGCAAAATCAGAGGCATAATTTGTTCCATACAAAGGAGTTGTGAAGGAACGTTCTATTCAAGTCATCATAGATGGAGGGAGCTGCAACAACTTGGCTAGCATGGAGATGGTGGAGAAGCTATCTCTCACCACAAGACCACATCCACATCCTTACTACATCCAATGGTTCAACAACAGCGGCAAGATTAAGGTAACACGTACTGTTCGTGTGCACTTTAGTATCTCTACATATGCTGATTATGTTGATTGTGATGTGGTACCTATGCAAGCATGTTCCTTGTTACTTGGTAGACCATGGCAATTTGATAAAATTTCATACACCATGGTAGAAACAATCGGTATACTCTTGTTCATAAGGATAAAAATATTACTTTGCTTCCTATGACTCTGAGTCCATTTTGAAAGATGATATTAATAGAGCTAATAAAGCAAAACAGGAGAAAAATAAGAGTGAAAATCAGATTGTGGCAAAAGAATTTGAGCAACACATGAAGCCTAATAATAAACCATCTACTGTTGCTTCGAAATTAAATTGAAAAGTGCATGTTTACTTGCCACTAAATCTGATATTGATGAGCTAGATTTTAGCAAATCTGTTTGCTATGCTTTTGTGTGCAAAGAGGCATTATTTTCATTCGAGGACGTGTTTTCCTCTTTGCCTCCTGCTGTCACTAACATTTTGCAGAGTTCGCGACGTCTTTCCACAAGACGTGCCACCGGATTACCACCTATTCGAGGGATTGAGCATCAAATTGACTTAATTCCGGTGCATCATTACCCAACCGTGCACCATACCGCACCAATCCGGAGGAGACGAAGGAGATTATCGTCAAGCACAGGAGCTGCTCGACAAAGGTTATATACGCGAATCCCTTAGTCCTTGTGCTGTTCCTATTATTCTAGTGCCGAAAAAGGATGGTACATCACGTACGTGTGTTGATTGTAGAGGCATTAATAATATTACTATTCGTTATCGTCACCCTATTCCTAGGCTAGATGATATGCTTGATGAATTGAGTGGCTCTACAATATTCTCCAAAGTTGATTTGCGTAGTGGATACCATCAAATTCGTATGAAATTGGGAGATGAATGGAAAACAACATTTAAAACTAAGTTTGGATTATATGAGTGGTTAGTCATGCCTTTTGGGTTAACTAATGCACCTAGTACTTTCATGAGATTAATGAACGAAGTTTTATGTGCTTTCATTGGACGATTTGTGGTAGTCTATTTTGATGATATACTGATTTATAGCAAATCTTTGGAAGAACATTTGGAACATTTACGTGCTGTTTTTAATGCTCTACGTGATGCACGTTTGTTTGGTAACCTTGGGAAGTGCACCTTTGCACCGACCGAGTATCTTTTCTTGGCTATGTTGTTACTCCACAGGAATTGAAGTTGATAAAGCCAAGATTGAAGCTATTGAGAGTTGGCCGCAGCCCAAAACGGTCACACAAGTGAGGAGTTTTCTTGGACTCGCTGGTTTCTATAGGCGCTTTGTGAGAGATTTCAGCACCATTGCTGCACCTCTCAATGAGCTTACAAAGAAGGATGTGCCTTTTGTTTGGGGTACCGCACTGGAAGAAGCCTTCACGGTATTGAAAGATAAGTTGACACATGCTCCTTTACTCCAACTTCCTGATTTTAATAAGACTTTTGAGCTTGAATGTGATGCTAGTGGAATTGGATTAGGAGGTGTGTTATTACAAGATGGCAAACCTGTTGCATACTTTTACGAAAAATTGAGTGGGCCTAGTCTGAATTACTCTACTTATGATAAAGAATTATATGCTCTTGTTCGGACTTTAGAAACATGGCAACATTATTTATGGCCCAAAGAATTTGTTATACATTCGATCATGAATCTTTGAAACATATTAAAAGTCAAGCTAAACTGAATCGTAGACATGCTAAATGGGTTGAATTCATTGAGACTTTCCCTTATGTCATTAAACACAAGAAGGGTAAAGAAAATGTTATTGCTTGATGCATTGTCTCGTCGCTATACTATGCTTTCACAACTTGACTTCAAAATATTTGGTTTGGAGACCATCAAAGATCAATATGTGCATGATGCTGATTTTAAAGATGTATTGCAGAATTGTAAAGAAGGAAGAACATGGAACAAGTTTGTCGTTAATAATGGATTTGTGTTCCGTGCTAACAAGCTATGCATTCCAGCTAGCTCCGTTCTTCTTTTGTTGTTGCAGGAGGCGCATGGAGGAGGACTAATGGGACACTTTGGCGTGAAGAAGACGGAGGACGTACTTGCTACACATTTCTTTTGGCCAAAGATGAGACGGGATGTTCAGCGCTTTTATTGCTCATTGCACTACATGTCAAAAAGCTAAGTCACGACTCAATCCTCATGGTTTATATATGCCTTTGCCTGTACCTAGTGTTCCTTGGGAGGATATATCTATGGACTTTGTTTTAGGTTTACCTAGAACAAAGAAGGGGAGGGATAGCATATTTGTTGTCGTGGACTTTATACCATGTCATAAAAGCGATGATGCTGTCAATGTTGCTGATTTGTTCTTTCGTGAAATTATTCGCTTGCATGGTGTGCCAAAACTATTGTTTCAGATCGTGATACTAAATTTCTTAGCCACTTTTGGAGATGTTTATGGGCTAAGCTGGGGACTAAACTGCTTTTTAGTACTACTTGTCACCCCCAAACTGATGGACAAACTGAAGTAGTCAATAGAACATTGTCTACTATGCTTAGGGCTGTTCTAAAGAAAAATAAGAAAATGTGGGAGGAATGCTTGCCTCATATTGAATTTGCTTATAATCGTTCATTGCATTCTACTACTAAGATGTGCCCTTTTGAAGTTGTGTATGGTTTCCTACCTCGTGCACCTATTGATTTGTTGCCTCTTCCATCTTCGGAGAAGGTTAATTTTGATGCTAAAGAACGTGCTGAATTGATTTTAAAATGCATGAGTTAACTAAGGAAAACATTGAGCGTATGAATGCTAAATATAAACTTGCTGGAGATAAGGGTAGAAAACATGTTGTGTTTGCACCGGAGATCTTGTTTGGTTACATTTATGTGAGGATAGATTTCTGATTTGCAAAATCAAAGCTAATGCCACGTGCTGCTGGTCCCTTTAAGGTGTTGGAGAAAGTAAATGATAATGCATATAAACTTGAGCTGCCTGCAGATTTTGGGGTTAGTCCCACTTTTAACATTGCAGATTTGAAGCCATATTTGGGTGAGGAAGATGAACTTCCGTCGAGGACGACTTCATTTCAAGAAGGGAGGATGATGAGGACATCAATACCATTGTTACACCCACAGCCCCTCTTGCTATACATACCGGACCAATTACTAGAGCTCACAAGACGCCAACTAAATTACTGTACTTTCGTTTCTTGGTAATGATTCTAATGTTCATGAGAATATGATGCTGCTTAAATTGGATACATTTGTTTTGCTTACAAATGAAGGGCCTAGCTTGGAGAAGGATGATCATTGGAGCAAGAACAAGCATGGAGATGATGGCATGCAAAGGGGACAAGAATAGAGTTACAAGTGATGATTTCGGGACTTTGAAGCCACCATAATGAGTGCATGAAGCCTTGGACGAAATATACAAGATGCCACTTCATAAATTTCGTCCAGAGGCTATTCTAGGTGCTTCGTCACCTTATTATTGGGCCAGGCCCATGTAATTTCGAAATACATTAGTATAGGCTATTTTTAGAGTCCGTATGTGTGGGAAACAAGAGATAGGGTTAGTTTCGGACCCCTCCACCAAGGGCCACGAAATTCTCCCCCTCTTCATCCATATATACAGCCCTTAGGGCATCGTTTAGACTTTGGGTTTTGTTTAGATCAAAAGTTTGCCATAGCTGCAACTTCGCGTGCCGCTTTGTGTTCAACGACTGCACAAAGGCGTCACAGAACCCCACCTTGATCAATAAAGCTTTCATCTTATATTTGCAATATCCAGATTGCAATCTCAGTTTCTTGCTTGTTCTTCGTTTGCTCGCAGGAAATAGACCCTCGTGGTCAGGTTGATCGTGCTCCGGCGTGGTCAATAACCTCTCGGAGTTGGTTTAGCGATTGCTAAGGCGCGACGTCCTCGCACGTTCGTAGTCGGATCGTCAAAGTCGACTTCCACCAAAGCGAAATCCACCATCTCATCGAAAGACGGGACACCTCTGCCTCTATCACCCTCTTTGTGGCATTGATGATGCCGAGTCTACTTCGACTCTTTTTCAAGACGGTGCGGCGACAAGTACGACTACGGAGACCAACAAGGACCAAGCTTTGGAGGCAAGCAACAAGGTGGCGAGCAAGGATGATGTTTCCATCTTTGGAGGCGAGAGCGATGAAGTGCCATCTTCGGCCTTCATCAACGGCGACGATGACGAGATGATCGAGCATGGGATTTTCCCTTCGGTCATGGAGGAGAGTGATGATGTGCCATCTTCGGCCTTCATCCACGGCGACCACGGCGAGATGGTTGAGCATGGGATCTTCCCTTCGACCACGGTGATGTATGATGACTTGAGTGACTTGTGCCACCATATTGAGAGTGAGAGTGACTTCACCACTAGCCCCATACATGATCAGTTACCACAATTCCCATGTGAGGAGAGCCACAACCCCCACCACTTGAGTGAGATGAGTGACTCCACCATACGTGAGTTTGAGTGCACATATTTTGAGGGAGGGAGTGAACCACCACATAGAGAGAGTGAGATAGTTGATAGGTCTCGTCAGGCCATTTGCATTTCTAACAACTTGACCTCTACCTTTATTGTGTCTTCTCGTTTGGTGCTAGGTCCCATTTATGATGACGCGCCGATCCTCAACGACTTCGTCCTCCCTTTGGACAAGACGATGGCCATGGTGGATTATGATGCACCGCCCACATGGTTCCATCAAGATGATGATGATGACCACCATTTGGTCTTTCCCACCTCACCTACACCACTTGAGTGGAATGACAAAGGTAACATAGGTGAAGGTGATGCTCTAGTCCCACTAGTGGACATTCTTGACATTGATTGCTTGCATGATGTTGATCCACCTATTGCCATGCTTCATGCTAGTATGATTTCCACATGCGATGATGTTCCCATTTATGATGAGTATGATGATTCTCTTGTGGAGTCTATTAGTAGTGATGACATGTTACATAGGATTTCTTGTGACAATTCTTTAGGTCACATCATGTTTGATAATCCGCTTGACTTGTCATATGCTATGCATGAGATCCATCATATTTCTTATTTACATTCTCTTCATAGTGACTATGCATATGCCATTAAAATAAACCCAATTTGCACATATGGCATAGATGACAAGCACATGGTTATTGGCATTTGTTTTTCTTGTGATGATATTGATATGCTCCCTTTGCATCATTTATCTCACATGACATGCCATGACCACCTAGCTTCGGATATGCATTGTTTTGGATGTTGTCCATTTCCTCCATATGATGTTTCCGATATTGCTCATGAGGAGGCCCCCATAGTTTCCTCATACATGTTAGGGAAATTTGATCCATTCCCGATGAGGACATGACTACCTTGGATAAGACCAAAAATATTGCATACATGCATATTTCTCAGGTGATTTCTAGTGCAAACTATTCAATAATATATTTATGTTATCCAGAACAAAAATACTTCACATACTTTTGTGTTTTGTCTAATTGCAGGTGTATGGGACATTTGTACAATCCACATATGAAGATAAGGGAAAAGGAGAAGTTTAGGTGCTGTTCAAAAAGTCTTCTCACGTTACTTTTGGGCCAAGAGAAGATAGAGTCCAAGTCTCTCACGTTCTGGATTCGGATTCGGACTGCACAGACATACCTGAATCAAAACGTCAACAACTTTTGCATACGGACTCCGAATTGGGTGATTCTTTTTTTTGCTGGAAAGTAGATTTCATGCTCTTTCCAGCACAATTGGAATCACCTTAAAATCCGTCCGGAGTGTTGAGTTATAGACGAAAAAATCTGACGCTGCACCAGAATCCGAGTCAAACTACAAGTCCAAAGGTGTTACGTCACCTCCACTTAGGCCCATTGGCCTTGTACGACCTAGGGTTAGTTTTAGGCTGCCTTGGGACGTTCTCCCACCTCCTTGGCCGCCACCCCTTGCTCCTATATAAGTAGATCCATCTAGTAGCTTTTTCCTTGGGATTTGTTTAGTCAAAAGTTAGCCATTGCAACTTCGTGTACTTCGTTTGTGTTCAACGACCAGACCAAGACCGCTTACGGATCCCCACCTTTATCAATACTTCATACATACACGCAATATTCAGATTGCTTTTATCATATTCTTGCTTGTTCTTCGATTGCTTGCAGGAATAGACCGTCGTGGTCAGGTTGATTGTGCTCCGGCGTGGTCAATAACCTCTCGGAGTTGGTTTAGCGATTGCTAAGGCGCAACGTCGTGCACGTTTGTAGTCGGATCGTCAAAGTCATCTTCACCAAATCGATAGTTATCATCTCATCGAAAGATCGGGACACCTCCGCCTCTATCAATTCCATTCATTGCATGATCCCCATACTTGTTTGCACCATATGCTACCCACGAATAAACATACTATTGATGTGCCATATACTTGCATTCTCAATTTGTGTCCCCATCGTGTCATACATAACAACTATTCTTTCATGATGGATGACATGTTCCTATACCATGCATCAAATTTCTTTGAGCGATGCTTATCTTGTGCTAACTCACACGTGCACATACACATCATCATGGATGATGTGTACATTTACCACGCACACAATTTCTTTGGTTTGTGTCTCTTTTGTGTAGGTACCCATGAATACTTGTCAACCTCGCAATCCCACGAGTTGACAAAACGAGCTTTAGAGAGCAACGATGAATTGGGATCACGTGGATTGTCTTTACCACCGTCCCCTTCGTGCAAGGACTACGCGCAACTCCTCTACTTGGCTCTCACACGGCTATGGGCCATTTACCACTTGTCACTTTATGCTCATTTTATCGTGTTCACTTTGCATGCTATGCTTGTTTCTATGCCTTTGCCATGCAATTGTGACCCTTGCTTGCATCTACCCATGTTTCATCATTATGCTACTTCTATGTGTATTTGCATGCTTGGTAGAGACCCTTGTTGCTATTGCCATGTTTATCATGTGCCCGGGCTATGCCCTCATATCTTGCTTTCATGATTGTGCTATGACATGTGAATTATTCATGCCCACTATTTGCACCAAGGACATGTTTGCCATGATTCATTCTAGTATGTCGATCTTCGCACTACTAGCATACTTGACTTGATTGCTATGATTGCTTGCTATGTTGCATCACCCATGTTCCACTACTTGCTTTCCTGGGTTGATGACATATATGCTCATGCCTCTCACATGCGTTGTCTCTTGTGTCATACTTGCTCATCTCATGCGGTTGATGACAACCATCTATATGCTTTGCATATAATTCATATTGCTTCGTGTCATATATGTCCATGTGTTGCATCTCTCATGCTAGATGATTTGCCATGTATTGAGTGCAACAATGCTTATAGTCTTGCTCATGAGATTGCCCCCATAGCATTCTCACACATGTTTGGAGATTTGGACATATTCCTTGTGAAGCATGCTTGTCTTACCTCTTTGCACCATATACTTAGTGCCTTGAATATCACCATTGTTGCATCATATTATTCATGCACTTGTGCTTCTAATGGTTATGTGCAAGAGAAGAGAACCATCATGATGGATGATGTGTTTGTCTACCATGTGCATACGTTCTTTGTTTTGTTGTGTGCATGTGTAGGATACTTGGGCTTAATTTCGACTTCCACTTCATGTGAGTTGAGCATTCGAGCTCTTGAGAGCGAGCCTCATACATTCTACCACGACTCGCTTCTATACCGCGCTTGCTTGCGCTTCGGCATTGTGAAGAATACACAAGGACATGCCTTCAAGGTGACATCTTTCTTGAGCATGGATATTGCGGATAATACTACTTGTGTTGCTTGCCCCGTGAGACTTATTGGTCATCTTGGACCACTTGATTGCGCACTTGCTAGAGATCTTGCTTTGACTTGCCATTATCACATTCCCATGCATCATGATATATATGCCTTGTGTATTGCATCCAATTCTTGGACTACTTGCTACTATCATATGGTTGGTTGCACCAATACCATTTCTTCACATATGCCATGTTCCTTTGGTCGTCACATGATTCACTTGATTGCCTCACACATGATGAACAATTGCTCTTTCTATTGTGTTGAGTGCCACACTATATTCACTACACCCTATGCACATTATGCGTGGATTGTCTTGCACTTGACCCATGTGTTTAGACATCTCATCTTATTTGGTGTTGTGAATGATTCCTATGCCTACCATCGACCATTTGTCGAGCTCTTTATGCATGCTTGCTATGACCTCGAGGTAGATGCTTATGCTCTTGTCACACATATTTGCATCTCTAACCTCACATTTACATGCTTGTCCCCATGATATCTTTGCTTGTGCTCAATTTATGTGCTTACATGCCATGTCACAATCCTTTGTCAAACCATATGCTATGCTTGATGACAACACTTGTTTGGCGAATCACCTCTTGAATGCTTGGTTTTGCACTAATGCTAACCACATTTGTTTTTCCAAGTGTTTGTTGTCATTGCTCATTTTGAAGGAACCCCAAGACGGTGCGACATTGGAGAGTGCCCATTGCAAGCTTGAAGATGACGAGTACTTGGTGAACGTCCACTTCTTCATGGCGAAGCCATCTCTTTCCCATGGTGATTTGGTTTTCGATCCGAGGTCGGATCTTTTCCAAGGGGGAGGGGATGATGCGGAGCATCCTACGGTCATCACCATGTCAAGAGTCCGTTTGGCAAGTGACACGTGCGACCTCTACTTCTCATACATAAAGGTGAATCTTCTCCTTTACACATGTTCACTTGACCCCTTTGAGGATGGTATACTACTTGATACTCCACTCATGTGCATGCATAGGTGTTGTCGGAGCTTCACGAATGACGAGGAGGAGTGCAAGCGCCAAGGAGCATCTACACCGACCGTAAGCCATACGCGAAGGAAGCGGAAGCGAAGACGGAAGAAGAAGGACCTGCCCGAGTCCGAAAAGGCGGTACTACCGCCCAAAGTAAGCGGTACTACCGCTCAAGCGATACTACCGCCCAAAGCAAGCGGTACTACCGCTCAAGCGTACCGCCCATGAGTCGAGTACTACCGCCACTGCTTCTTGTGATCGCGGGCCTTTGGCCATGTATCCTCTCCCACTTACCCCTTCGTGGCTTAGTGATAGGCGGGGTGTCCCGATCTTCGATGAGATGATAACTATCGATTTGGTGGAGCGACTTTGACGATCCGACTACAAGCGTGCCTGACGTTGCGCCTTAGCAATCGCTAAACCAACTCCGAGAGGTTATTGACCACGCGGAGCACAATCAACGACCACGAAGGTCTATTCCTGCAAGCAATCGAAGAACAAGCAAGAATATGATAAAAGCAATCTGAATATTGCGAGTATGTATGAAGTATTGATAAAGGTGGGGATCCGTAAGTGGTCTTGGTCTGTCGTTGGACACAAACGAAGTACGAAGTTGCAATGGCTAACTTTAACTAAACAAATCCCAAGGAAAAAGCTACTAGATGGATCTACTTATATAGGAGCAAGGGGTGGCGGCCAAGGAGGTGGGAGAACGTCCCAAGACAGCCTAAAACTAACCCTAGGTCGTACAAGGCCAATGGGCCCAAGTGGAGGTGACGTAACACCTTTGGACTTGTAGTTTGACTCGGATTCTGGTGCAGCGTCAGATTGTTTCGTCTATAACTCAACGCTCCGGACGTATTTTAAGGTGATTCCAATTGTGCTGGAAAGAGCATGAAATCTACTTTCCAACAAAAAAAGAATCACCCAATTCGAAGTCCTTATGAAAAAGTTGTTGGCGTTTTGAGTCAGGTATGTCTGTGCAGTCCGAATCTAAGTCCAAAACGTAAGAGACTTGGACTCCATCTTCTCTTGGGCCAAAAGTGACGTGAGAGAACTTTTTGAACAGCAAATAAACATCTCTTTCTTCCTTATCTTCATATGTAGATTGTACAAATGTCCCATACACCTGCAATTAGACAAAACACAAAAGTGTGTGAAGTATTTTTGTTCTGAATAACATAAATAGATTATTGAATAGTTTGCACTAGAAATCACCTGACAAATATGCATGTATGTAATATTTTGGTCATATCCAAGGTAGTCATGTCCTCATCATCAACCACTTGGCAGAACATCAACGACCACGAAGGTCTACCTTGCAAGCAATCGAAGAACAAAGCAAGAATGATAAGCAATCAAAATATTGCGGTATGTATGAGTATGGATAAAGGTGAGATCATAAAAGCGGTCTTGGTCTGTCGTTGGACACAAGCGAAGTACGAAGTTGCAATGGCTAACTTTTAAACATCAAATAGAAAAAGCTACTAGATGGATCTGCATATATAGGAGCAGGGGTGAAAGCCAAGGAGGTGGGAGGGAACGTCCCAAGGCAGCCTAAACTAACCCTAGGTCGTACAAGGCCAATGGGCCCAAAGTGGAGGTGACGTAACACCTTGGACTTGTGGTTTGACTCGGATTCTAGTGGCGTCAGATTTTTTCAAATAACTCAACGCTCGGATGGCTTTTAAGGTGATCAACTGTACTGGAAAGAGCATGAAATCTACTTTCCAACAAAAAAGATCACCCAATTAGTCCGTAGAAAAGTTGTTGATGTTTTTAGTCGGTATGTTGTGTAGTCGAATCTGAATCCAAACGTGAGACTTGGACTCTATCTCTCTTGGCCAAAAGTGACGTGAGAAGACTTTTTGAACAACACCTAAACTCCTTTTCCCTTATCTTCATGTGGTTGTAAATGTCCCATACACCCTGCAATTAGACAAAACACAAAAGTAATGAAATATTTTTGTTGGATAACATATATATTATTGAATAGTTTGCACTAGAAATCACTGACAAATATGTGCATGCAATATTTTGGTCTTATCAAGGTAGTCATGTCTCATCATCCTCCCTTCTTGAAAACAAAGCGTCCTCGGTGTAATCTGAAATGTGGTAACAAAAGGACAAAGTGTAGATGTTGTATATGTATCGTCATCCTTTTACTTCCTTATTTTTGCATATATGACACATGAATAGATGAAATAACTTGCAGTTCATAAAATCTGAAGCCAACAAATTAGCACAAGAACTAGAAGGCATTAGAAAATATTACAACTGGTTTGCACATATAAGTGAAATCTTATTTATTTAAAAGTTTGACAATGTTCATCTTAAACCATCCCATTGGTGAATAAAGCCTTATTTGAATCAAATTTACATGCTACAACATGCTTAGATAAGCAAACATGCGTAGGTCATTAAACAGAATCATCACCCAAGATTAGAGGTCATATCAAAATGATTAAACATTGATTCTTTTGCATCAGCGATTAATTCAATGGAATTGCACTCAAAATTGTTGGTATTTGATTGTTTGATCACATAGCGCATTCATGGCAGTTTCAAGATTCTCTAAAATAGGTGATGCTCAAATCACTGGGTAACTCAACATGATGCATTCAAGTTAACTTCACAGTCATCATTCTCTGAAATAAAATTATATCATCAATACCTTCTACTGTTGCCTTTATCATAAAAACGTGGCGATGTAAATGCAGACGTAGACAATGCAACATGCTCTTGAGATGATATAGCTCCAATCGAAATTAGGGCTGCTCTAGTAATTTCGCAGTGGGAGGGAACCAACTTGGCCCGGTGGTGAGCATGATTTGAATAGTAGTTATTTAGTCACCCAATGCATCCTCCTGTGCTCTGTCTCTCAAAGGTACAAGCCGACATACATACGGTAATGCTGTAGAATATCTGAAATCTTTCACAGAACTCAAACCACCAAAAAATCTATTCATCATCCGATTCTTCTATGTCATAATGATGCATATAAGATTTGAACTCTTTGCCAATGGCATGAAGCATGTTATTGCCTTGTTTAAATTGTTGCGAATTTGCGAAGCAATTGCAGCGATAATGGGAAGGAAAAATGTTGTCTCATTACATCTCAAATCTTTCCAAGTTGTGATTTGGTTATCAATTGATAGAGGCGGAAGGTGTCCGTCTTTCGATGAGATGGTGGATTTCGCTTTGGTGGAAGTGACTTTGGCGATCCGAGCGTCTGAGGCGTCGGCATTATATGTCCTAAACCAACTCAAGGTTATTGACCCGCGGAGCACGATCAACGACCACGGGTCTATTTCCTGTGAAGCAAGCGAAGAACAAGCAAGCCGAGATTGCAATCTGGATATTGCGAATATAAGATGAAGCTTTATTGATCAAGGTGGGTTACTGTGGCGCTTTATGCAGTAGTTGAACACAAACGAATCTGTGAAGTTGCAGCTATGGCGAACTTTTGATCTAAACAAAACCCAATCTAAGCGGTGCCCTAAGGGCTATATATGGAGGAAGAGGTGAATTTCGTGGCCCTTGGTGGAGGGTCGAAACTAACCTATCTCTTGTTCCCCACACATAGAGGACTAAAATAGCCTATACTAATGTATTTCGAAATTACATGGGCCTGGCCCAATAATAAGGTAATGGCACACCTAGAATAGCCTATGGGCCGAATATTATGAGTGGCATCTTGTATATTTCGTCCAAGGCTTCATCACTCATGGTGGCTTCAAAGTCCTGAAATCATCACTTGTAACTCATTCTTGTCCCCCTTGCATATCATCTCCATGGTTCTTGCTCAATGTTCATCCTTCTCCAGCTAGGCCCTACATTTGTAAGCAAAACAAATGTATCCAATTTAAGCAGCATCATATTCTCATGAACATTAGAATCATTACCAAGCGAAAGTACGGTAATTTAGTTGGCGTCTTGTGAGCTCTAGTAATTGGTCCGTTATATATGGCGGCGGGGGCTGTGGGTGTAACAATGGTATTGATGTCCTCATCATCCTCCTTCTTGAAATGAAGTCGTCCTCGTGAGTTCATCTTCCTCACCAAATATGGCTAATCTGCAATGTTAAAGTGGGACTAACCCCAAAATCTGCGGCACTCAAGTTTATATGCATTATCATTCTTTCTCCAACACCTTAAAGGGACCAGCAGCACGTGGCATTAGCTTTGATTTACAAATAAATCTATCCTTACATAAAATGTAACCAAACAAGATCTCGGTGCAAACACAACATATTTTCTACCTTATCTCAGAAGTTTATATTAGCATTCATACGCTCAATGTTTTCCTTAGTTAACTCATGCATTTTAAAATCAATTCAACGTTCTTTAGCATCAAAATTAACCTTCTCGAAGATGGAAGAAGCGACAAATCAATGGTGCTGCGGTGAAACCATACACAACTAAAAGGCACATCTTAGTAGTAGAATGCAATGAGCGATTATAAGCAAATTCAATATGAGGCAAACATTCTCCTCATTTCTTATTTTCTTTAGAACAGCCCTAAGCATAGTAGACAATGTTCTATTGACTACTTGATTTGTCCATCGATTTGGGGTGACAAGTAGTACTAAGCGGTTTAGTCCCCAACTTGCCCATAAACATCTCCAAAAGTGGCTAAGAAATTTAGTATCACGATCTGAAACAATAGTATTTGGCACACCATACAGCGAATAATTTCACGAAAGAACAAATCAGCAACATTACGGCATCATCGCTTTTGACATGGTATAAAATTATGCCATTTTAGAATCTATCCGACCAACAAATATGCTATCCTCCCTTCTTTGTTCTAGGTAAACCTAAAACAAAGTCCATGATATATCCTCCCAAGGAACACTAGAATGCAGGTAAAGGCATATATAAACCATGAGGATTGAGTATTGACTTAGCTTTTTGACATGGTCTGTTGAGCAATAAAACTCGCATCAATCTCATCTTTGGCCAAAAGAAATGTGTAGCAAATCGTCTCCGTCTTCTTCCGCCAAAGTGTCCCATTAGTCCTCCTCCATAAGCCTCCTGCAACAACAAAAGGCAGCAGACTAATTTGGAATGCATAGCTTGGCGGAACACAAACCCATCATTAACGACAAACTTGTTCCATGTTCTTCCTTCTTTACAATTCTGCAATACATCTTTAAAATCAGCATCATGCACATATTGATCTTTGATGGTCTCCAAACCAAATATTTTGAAGTCAAGTTGTGAAAGCATAGTATAGCGGCGAATGCATCGACAATAACATTTTCTTTACCCTTCTTGTGTTTAATGACATAAGGAAAGTCTCAATGAATTCAACCCATTTAGCATGTCTCTCGATTCAGTTTAGCTTGACTTTTAATATGTTTCAAGATTCATGATCGAGAATGTATAACAAATTCTTTGGGCCATAAATTGCCATGTTTCTAAAGTCGAACAAGAGCATATAATTCTTTATCATAAGTAGAATAATTCAGACTAGGCCCCTCAATTTTTAGAAAGAAATGCATAACAGGTTTGCCATCTTGTAATAACACCTCTAATAATCCAATTCCACTAGCATCACATTCAAGCTCAAAGTCTTAGTAAAATCGAAGTTGGAGTAAAGGAGCATGTGTCAACTTATCTTTCAACACCGTGAAGGCTTCTTCACATGCGGTACCCCAAACAAAGGCACATCCTTCTTTGTAAGCTCATTGAGAGTGCAGCAATGGTGCTGAAATCTCTCTAAGCGCCTATAGAAACCAGCGAGGCCAAGGAAACTCCTCACTTGTGTGACCGTTTTGGGCTGCGGCCAACTCTCAATAACTTCAATCTTGGCTTTATCAACTTCAATTCCACGTGGAGTAACAACATAGCCAGAAAAGATACTACGGTCGGTGCAAGGTGCACTTCCAAGGTTACCAAACAAGCGTGCATCACGTGGAGCATTAAAAACAACGTAAATGTTCCAAATTTCTTCCAAAGATTTGCTATAATCGGTATATCATCAAAATAAACTACCACAAATCGTCCAATGAAAGCACGTAAAACTTAGTTCATTAATCTCATGAAAGTACTAGGTGCATTAGTTAACCCAAAAGGCATGACTAACCACTCATATAATCCAAACTTAGTTTTAAATGCTGTTTTCCATTCATCTCCCAATTTCATCTGAATTTGATGGTATCCACTACATAAATCAACTTTGGAGAATATTGTAGAGCCACTCAATTCATCAAGCATATCATCTAGCCTAGGAATAGGATGGCGATAGAATAAATAATATTATTGATGCCTCTACAATCCTTTTACATCATGACGTACCATCCTTTTGGCACTAGAATAATAGGGCAACACAAGGACTAAAGGATTCGTATATAACCTTTGTCGAGCAGCTCATGTTGGCGCATAATCTCCTTAAATCTCCTCTCTGGATTAGTGCGGTATGGTGCCGGTTGGGTAATGAAAGAATTAAGTCAATTTGATGCTCAATCCCTCGAATAGGTGGTAATCCGGTGCTTGCGTCTTGTGGAAAAGGCGTCGGCGAACTCTGCAAAATGTTAGTGATGGCAGGGCAAAAGAAAACACGTCCTCGAATGAAAATAATGCCTCTTTGCACAGCATAGCAAATAGATTTGCCAAATCTAGCTCATCAATATCGATTTGGTGGCAAATAAACATGCACTTTTCAATTTAATTTGGAAGCAGGTAGATGGTTTATTATTATCTTCATGTATTTGCTCAAATTCTTTTACCACAATCTGTTTTCTCTTATTTTTCTCTCCTGTTTTGCTTTATTAGCTCTATTAATATCATCTTTCAAAATGGACTCGAGTCATAGGAAGCAAAGTAATATTTTATCCTTATGAACAAAAGTATCTGATTGTTTCTACCATGGTGTCTGAATTTTTATCAAATTGCCATGGTCTACCAAGTAACAAGAACATGCTTGCATAGGTACCACATCACAATCATAATCGGCATATGTAGAGATACTAAAATGCACCAGAGCATGCGTGTTACCTTACCTTGCAGCTGTTGTTGAACCATTGGATGTAAGTAAGGATGTGGATGTGGTCTTGTGGTGAGATGAGCTTCTCCTCTCCATACTAGCCAAGTTGTTGCAGCTCCTCCATCTGATGGCCTTGAATAGAGCGTTCCTTCAAACTCCTTTGTATGGAACAAATTATGCCTCTGATTTTTGCTCAGCTTGTGTACTGCACTCAAAACATTGAGCAACTAAACATTCATACTGTCGGCATCTTGACATATGTATTGTGTCTCATGATCGAATCATCTCGTGTTTCCTCATGTGTAATAAGAGAGAAATCTCCTCATCGTAGTCACTAGCGGACTCATACCCACCATCCTCGTTAGCAATCATCACGCTGAGATTTGCATTCTTATAATGTCCTCTTCCCTTACTGACGACAAATAATAATTGTAGCAGCGCCATGGAAGAAAGAAGAGCTGCTGTAGAGCCCGTGGTGTGCTCTTGGCGGATAGTGGTGGTTGTGCACGCTTTCTGTATCACGGTTGGAATGCACCTAAAGGGGTGATAGTGCGATGGAAGTAGATGATGCGCGTGGTGTCCATGATGAAAGTCGACTGCGAGAAAAGTTAGTGCGGGCAATGCACATCGATCCTGCACGTTCAGCTTTACAAGCAAGATGGAATAAGCAGTGATATGTATAATCCTTATAGTCTAGAAGTGCAGATCTCTCTATTTAATCCACGAGCGTGCAAGCATAGCTTCATTCTCTCAACAATACCACATCTAATCAAGCCGGTTTGTAATTCTGATAATATTCTTCTCAGAATTTTTCCTTGTCTTAAGCGCTGCAAATTTTGAAGTAATTCACGTTGATAATATGGTGGAACTAGCAGTCACGCATAGCAGTTTTCAGCAGCCAAAGTAAACAGGATATAATCTACAATGTTGGACCACCAAACACATACAAAAGCTAGTGAAAGCACAAACAGCAAGCGGGGAACCGTCTCTCCTCGGGATATTGTAAACATGTAAATCGTTGTTGATTTCTAACTCCCAAGTAAGATATATATCGAGACATATCTACCCTCAAATGGTGGAATATTCAATTTGAGTTTAGGAGATGGTCATGATCTAAATACTGAGGAGCCTTCTTGCCATTATTTGCATGTGGGCGACACAGTGGTTGTGGTCTTTGGTGGTTGCCGTGATTATGTTGATCAACCTCATCCTCATAATCTCCATATAATCATCTCATCGTCAATGACGATAAGAGGAAAAAAGCACCAACGGCGATTAACGGCGGCACCGAATTTTGTCCTGTCTGTAGGAACATAGCTCGTCCATCTGATTCGGAAGGGGTGGCAGTTGTTTTGTTCGGAAATGCGATAGGTGCCCGGCGGGTGGTTGTGGAAAAGCTGCGAGCAATTCATCAAACTGCTATCAAGCTTTGTTTCAAGCGTCTTCTCAATGCCATCTATCTTCTCCATGGCCTCGTCAAATCATTTACCACATCTTTTGTCCCTCATCATTTCTGAAATTTATCATGTATTTGTTTGTTAATCATGTTCTCAGTCAGTCTCAATTGTGATCCTGCCATGGTTAGCGAAAACAATAAACACACAAGAATATGATCCTCGGACTACTAACAAGAGGTGGTGGTGGGTGTCACAAATCCGTCAAGCAAATCTCAAATTCTTACGAGTTCTTACCCGTAAAGAGCGGTGATGTTAACCGTTGTAATCAAAACTCTCAAAAGCTTGGATAGGCGATTGCGGGGAAGTCAAGCATACGACGTAGATGTATGTGGAGCTGGGAAGGCTTATAATATGGTAGCAAAAGTCGTATAATTAAATCGGAGATGCAAAAAAGTTGAATAAGCATTTCAGCAACAGTTATCTGCTGAAGCAGCGAGGCCAGAAACGATAACAAAATCAGCAGCTACTGCGTAATCAAAACACACTCACGAATTTTTTTTTTAGCTCTTTTTTTTTAACGCTGTTTTTTTTTTTTGCGCTGCTCTTTTTTTTTTGCGAAAAATCACTATAATGGCGAGTGTCTCAAAACTCTTCGGGTCAAGCAGCAGGGATGAGCGCGAAATTTTTTCGACCAAAATTTTTTTTTTTTTATTTGGGACCCAAAAGCTGAAGCGGGTCAAAAAAACTTTTTCTATAACTTGACGGCTCATCACGGCTTAAAACACCTAAAATAGGATATTGGAGAATTTTTTATCCCGTCGTTTTTGGAAAATTTTGGGCCCTAAGCAATTAGTTTAGGATACGGCGGCAAAAGATTTTGGAACTTTTTTGAAACCAACCTCTTCTCTGAGATGACAAGATTGCTGGAATCAGAAACCTACTCGAGACAAGGAAACGAATCGGAAAAAGATGGATCGGCAAACCCTAATATGCAGGGACTCGGATTGGTGATGATATATGGCGGTGGTGGTAGTATATGAATCTGATTGAAGCGGTGGCGGGTAGCGGTGGTGGTATATGGATCTACAGTTGAAGCGGTAGTGCTTGGCGGCGTGACAACTTAGCGAACTGAAACAAAGACTAGACTCTAAGACCAGCAACTAGACACGGCGATGCAGCATAAATTCAACAATGCAAATCTGAGAAAAAAGATTATGCAAAAGGCTCAGGTGGTTGGATGGATGAACTAACCTAATTTTTTTGGCTTTTAGTGGACTATAGGTATGAAGAACGGACTCGATCTAAACTACTGCGTAAAATCTCCCAGAGCAACACGAAATCTGATACCACTTGATAGAAGCGGTGTCGTCTTTCGATGAGATGGTGGATTCGCTTTGGTGGAAGTCGACTTTGGCGATCCAGACTACTGACGTCTCGAGGAGCGTCAGCATTGCTGTCGCTAAACTCCGAGAGGTTATTGACCCGCGCGAACACGATCAACGACCACGAGGTCTATTTCGCGAACGAAGCGAAGAACAAGCAAGAAAGCGAGATTGCAATCTGGATATTGAATATAAGATGACTTTATTGATCAGGTGGGTTCTATGGCGCTTTATGCAGTGGTTGAACACAAGCAATCTGTGAAGTTGCAGCTATAGCGAACTTTTGATCTAAACAAAACCAAGTCTAAGCGGTGCCCTAAGGGCTGTATATATGGAGGAAGAGGAATTTAATTCGTGGCCCTTGGTGGAGGTCAAAACTAACCCTATCTCTTGTTTCCCCACATCGGACTCTAAAAATAGCCTATACTAATGTATTTCAAAATTACATGGGCTGGCCCAATAATAAGGTAGCAGCACCTAGAATAGCCTATGGGAATATTATGAAGTGGCATCTTGTATATTTCGTCCAAGGCTTCATGCACTCATTATGGTGGCTTCAAAGTCTGAAATCATCACTTGTAACTCCATTCTTGTCCCCCATAGCATGCCATCATCTCCATCTTGGTTCTTGCTCCAATGTTCATCCTTCTCAAGCTAGGCCCTTCATTTGTAAGCAAAACAAATGTATCCAATTTAAGCGCGTCATATTCTCATGAACATTAGAATCATTACCAAGAAGCGAAAGTACACGGTAATTTAGTTGGCGTCTTGTGAGCTCTAGTAATTGGTCGATTGTATGGCGGCGGGGGCTGTGGGTGTAACAATGGTATTGATGTCCTCATCATCAATATTTTCTTACAATGCCTCACCAAAGCTGAAGCAAAACCGATAAATGCTCTAGTGGCGGCTAGTACTCGCTCAAGTTCGGAAAAAAGTCATGGTTACTAAAAACTTGTTCTACTTCAAACTCCCAAGCAAGATAAATAGCGGATAAATCTACCCTCAAATGGCGGTTAAAAGATAGCTGACCATGTGGTTGTTGTGTGATGTCCAACTCTCGTGATGGTGAAGATGTGTCAATCGTGCAAGAACTTCTATCTCGGAACACATCATGATTAGTAGAGAAACAAAATTCAGAATAATGTTCCTATGAACTACTAGGATGTGGTTGTAAGCAAAGTGCTCGATAAAAGCAAATATCAATATCTTACAAGTTCTTACCATCAATGCGGTGGTGACAGCGATGTCAAATAACTGCAGAAGATTGTGCAAAGTTGCCAAGTGAACATCGTATACGGTGTGAAATATGGAGCTGGGTTGGCTTGTGTATTTGCCAAAAGATTAGCAATAATCAATTCGGAGATGCAATGTTGAATAAGCGCTCATCTGACAGTCTTGTCTTTGGTCTAAACTGGAGCCGAGACTAGAGGCAGAGAGCTGAACACTAATGAGGTCCCTGGCGTAGCACAACTAGCATCAATGAAAGTGCTAAATCAGCTCTTGGCGACAAGTGTTTAATGACATAAGGGAAAGTCTCAATGAATTCAACCCATTTAGCATGTCTCGATTCAGTTTAGCTTGACTTTTAATATGTTTCAAAGATTCATGATCAGAATGTATAACAAACTCTTTGGGCCATAAATAATGTTGCCATGTTTCTAAAGTCCGAACAAGAGCATATAATTCTTTATCATAAGTAGAGTAATTCAGACTAGGCCCACTCAATTTTTCAGAAAAGTATGCAACAGGTTTGCCATCTTGTAATAACACACCTCCTAATCCAATTCCACTAGCATCACATTCAAGCTCAAAAGTCTTATTAAAATCAGGAAGTTCGAGTAAAGGAGCATGTGTCAATTTAGCTTTCAATACCGTGAAGGCTTCTTCCTGTGCGGTACCCCAAACAAAAGGCACATCCTTCTTTGTAAGCTCGTTGAGAGGTGCAGCAATGGTGCTGAAATCTCTCACAAAACGCCTATAGAAACCAGCGAGGCCAAGGAAACTCCTCACTTGTGTGACCGTTTTGGCTGCGTGATAGAGGCGGGGTGTCCCGATCTTTCGATGAGATGATAACTATCGATTTGGTGGAGATGACTTTGACGATCCGACTACAAACGTGCACGACGTTGCGCCTTAGCAATCGCTAAACCAACTCCGAGAGGTTATTAACCACGCCGGAGCACAATCAACCTGACCACGAAGGTCTATTCCTGCAAGCAATCGAAGAACAAGCAAGAATATGATAAAAGCAATCTGAATATTGCGAGTATGTATGAAGTATTGATAAAGGTGGGGATCCGTAAGCGGTCTTGGTCTGGTCGTTGGACACAAACGAAGTACACGAAGTTGCAATGGCTAACTTTAACTAAACAAATCCCAAGGAAAAGCTACTAGATGGATCTACTTATATAGGAGCAAGGGTGACGGCCAAGGAGGTGGGAGAACGTCCCAAGGCAGCCTAAAACTAATCCTAGGTCGTACAAGGCCAATGGGCCCAAGTGGAGGTGACGTAACACCTTTGGACTTGTAGTTTGACTCGGATTCTGGTGCAGCGTCAGATTGTTTCGTCCACAACTCAACGCCCCGGATGGCTTTTAAGGTGATTCCAACTGTGCTGGAAAGAGCATGAAATCTACTTTCCAACAAAAAAAGAATCACCCAATTCGGAGTCCGTATGAAAAAGTTGTTGACGTTTTGAGTCAGGTATGTCTGTGCAGTCCGAATCTGAATCCAGAACGTGAGAGACTTGGACTCTATCTTCTCTTGGCCCAAAAGTGACGTGAGAAGACTTTTTGAACAGCACCTAAACTTCTCCTTTTCCCTTATCTTCATATGTGGATTGTACAAATGTCCCATACACCTGCAATTAGACAAAACACAAAAGTATGTGAAGTATTTTTGTTCTAGATAACATAAATATATTATTGAATAGTTTGCACTAGAAATCACCTGACAAATATGCATGTATGCAATATTTTTGATCTTATCCAAGGTAGTCATGTCCTCATCATCCTCCCCTTCTTGAAAACAAAGCCGTCCTCGGCGTTGCTTAATCTGAAATGTGGCTAACAAAAGAGACAAGGTGTACATGTTGTATATGTATCGTCATCCATTTTACTTCCCTTGATTTTTGCATATATGACACATGAATAGATGAGTAACTTGCATAGTTCATAAAATCTAAAGCCAACAAATTAGCACAAGAACTAGAAGGCATGAAAATATTGCAACTCAGTTTGCACATATAAGTGAAGCTCTTATTTATTTCAAAAGTTTGACAATGTTCATCATTAAACCATCCCAACATTGGTGAATAAACCTTATTTGAATCAAATTTACATGCTACAACATGCTTAGATAAGCAAACATGCAATGAGTCATTCGACACAGAATCATCACCAAGATTAGAGGTCATATCAAAATGATTAAACATTGATTCTTTTGCATCAACAGTTAATTCAATGGGTGCACTCAAAATTGTTGGTATTTCAGTTGTTTGATCACATGACGCATTCATGACAGTTTAAGATTCTCTAAAATAGGTGATGTGCTCAAATCACCAGGTAACTCAACACATGATGCATTCAAGTTAACTAGGGATGCATCATTCTCATGTGAAGTTAAATCATCAATACCTTTATTTGTTACCTTGTCGCAAAGACGTAGCTGATGTAGGTACAGACGTAGACAATGCACCATGCTCTTGAGATGATGCCGCGCTCACAATCCGAGGTGGGGCTGCTCTAGTAGGTGCAACGGTGGATGAACCAACCGGCGGTGGTGAGCATGAACTGGAATAGTAGTTGTTGTAGTCACCCAATGCATCCTCCTGTAACTGTCTCTCAAAGGTACAAGCACGAACATACATACCGGTAAAGCAACGAGGAATATACTGAAATCTTGCCTGAATATCATGGTTCAAACCACCAAAAAATCTATTCATTGTATCATCCTCAGATTCTTCTATGTCACAATGATGCATATAAGATTTGAACTCTTGGTAGTAAGTATGAACAGTGTTATTGCCTTGTTTAAATTGTTCAAATTTGCGAAGCAATTCACGACGATAGTAAGGAGGAAAAACTGTTTTCTCATTACATCTTTCAAATCTTTCCAAGTTGTGGGTTGGTTATCAATGTTTTTCTTACAATGCACACTCCACCAAATGAAGCAAAACCAGAATGCTCTAGTGGCAGCTCGTACTCGCTCAAGTTCGGAAAAACATGCTGACTAAAAACTTGTTCTACTTCAAGCTCCCAAGCTAGATAAATAGCAGGATTAAATCTACCCTCAAATGACGGTAAAGAGCTAACTGGCCATGTGCTTGTGTGTGTTGTCCCAACTCTCGTGATGGTGAAAATGTGTTAAATCGTCCAAGAACTTCTATCTCGAAACCTGTCATGATTAGTAGAAACAAGAAACAAAATTCAAGAATAATGTTCCTATGAACTACTAGGATGTGGTTGTAAAGTGCTCACAAGAAAGCAAATATCAATATCTTACAAGTTCTTACCATGCGGCGGTGGTGACGAGGCAACCAGCGTGTCAAGTAACTCAAGATTGTGTAAAGCGATTGCCGAGGAAACGACGATATACACGGTGTAGAAATATGTGGAGCTGGGTTGGCTATATATGGTAGCAAAAATTTAGCAATAATCAATTCAAAGATGCAATGTTGAATAAGCGCTCAACGACGGTACTATGCTGGTCCTAGGCTAGACCGGACTAGAGACGCGAGCCTAGAACACTAATGAGGTCACGGCGTAGCACAACTAGCATCAATGAAGGATACTAAGTAGCTCTTGACAGCAAGATATAAGTGAAGATCACAACGGCAAAGTGAAGATAATGATGAAAACAACTCGCCAAGCAGGACATACAACAACTCTCTCTCAACTTTCCTCTTGAAAAGTTTGAGCCAATTTTCTGATAAATTCTTTCAAAGAATGCTACTAACTCAAGCTTTCCAATGCAAAAGAATCACTCAATTCGAGTTGATATGAGGAGTCAAAGAATTCTAAAACCGGCCTGAAAAATTGGAACAAGCTGTGTTCACGAACTTCAGAGGGCAAAAGACCTATTTAGAAGCCGATTTTGAGGTGTCAAATAATGAACTAGCTTCTGCAACTATTTAGATGCGGCTCGTTGCTAGCTTCAATTTGAGTACTCACGGAGCCAAAACGGACTTCGTATGAGGAAGATACACCTGTTTTACTGAACAGTCGCAAAAAGCAGATTCCAATCCGAATTCAGGTACGAGATTGATTCTAGATAGATCCGTTTTTTCTTCTCTCTTTTTTCCTCACGCTTTTTTTTTCTTCTCTCTTTTTTCCTTTTTTCTCTCTTTTTTCTCTCTTTTTTTCTCCTCTTTCCAAGACAAACTAGATAAGATGCAGATTGGATCGGCGAAGATGTGAATGACCTCAACTATGATTATGACAATAAACAGCGCGTAGCACATGGTGGAAATTAATAGATGGGATTGTGGACAGCGGAAGGATAATGATGCAGCGGTGGCGTGACTAATGTGAACAGAACTCGAAACTCTAAAGGAACTAGACACTAAGACCAGCAAGCGACACGACGATGCAACCGATAATTCAACTATGCAAGCAACGAATAGAAAATTGCAAAGGCTCGGGCGGCTTGGAGAAAAGATGAACAGATCTAACTTTTTTTTGTGGCTTTTCATGGACTATAGGTATGAATGATGATGCGATCTAAACTATGAAAAACTGTAAAATCTCACCGAGCAACCTGAAAACTGATACCACTTGATAGAGGGGGGGGTGTCCCGATCTTTCGATGAGATGATAACTATCGATTTGGTGGAGACGACTTTGACGATCCGACTACAAGCGTGCCGACGTTGCGCCTTAGCAATCGCTAAACCAACTCCGAGAGGTTATTGACCACGCCGGAGCACAATCAACGACCACGAAGGTCTATTCCTGCAAGCAATCGAAGAACAAGCAAGAATATGATAAAAGCAATCTGAATATTGCAGTATGTATGAAGTATTGATAAAGGTGGGGATCCGTGGCGGTCTTGGTCTGGTCGTTGGACACAAGCGAAGTACGAAGTTGCAATGGCTAACTTTAACTAAACAAATCCCAAGGAAAAGCTACTAGATGGATCTACTTATATAGGAGCAAGGGTGACGGCCAAGGAGGTGGGAGAACGTCCCAAGGCAGCCTAAAACTAACCCTAGGTCGTACAAGGCCAATGGGCCCAAGTGGAGGTGACGTAACACCTTTGGACTTGTAGTTTGACTCGGATTCTGGTGCAGCATCAGATTGTTTCGTCCACAACTCAACGCCCGGATGGCTTTTAAGGTGATTCCACTGTGCTGGAAAGAGCATGAAATCTACTTTCCAACAAAAAAGAATCACCCAATTCGAGTCCGTATGAAAAAGTTGTTGACGTTTTGAGTCAGGTATGTCTGTGCAGTCCGAATCTGAATCCGTAACGTGAGAGACTTGGACTCTATCTTCTCTTGGCCCAAAAGTGACGTGAGAAGACTTTTGAACAGCACCTAAACTTCTCCTTTTCCTTATCTTCATATGTGGATTGTACAAATGTCCCATACACCTGCAATTAGACAAAACACAAAAGTATGTGAAGTATTTTTGTTCTAGATAACATAAATATATTATTGAATAGTTTGCACTAGAAATCACCTGACAAATATGCATGTATGCAATATTTTTGGTCTTATCCAAGGTAGTCATGTCCTCATCATCTTGATAGAGGCGGGGTGTCCCGATCTTTCGATGAGATGATAACTATCGATTTGGTGGAGACGACTTTGACGATCCGACTACAAACATGCACGACGTTGCGCCTAAGCAATCGCTAAACCAACTCCGAGAGGTTATTAACCACGCCGGAGCACAATCAACCTGACCACGAAGGTCTATTCCTGCAAGCAATCGAAGAACAAGCAAGAATATGATAAAAGCAATCTGAATATTGCGAGTATGTATGAAGTATGGATAAAGGTGGGGATCCGTAAGCGGTCTTGGTCTGGTCGTTGGACACAAACGAAGTACACGAAGTTGCAATGGCTAACTTTTAACTAAACAAATCCCAAGGAAAAAGCTACTAGATGGATCTACTTATATAGGAGCAAGGGGTGGCGGCCAAGGAGGTGGGAGAACGTCCCAAGGCAGCCTAAAACTAACCCTAGGTCGTACAAGGCCAATGGGCCCAAGTGGAGGTGACGTAACACCTTTGGACTTGTAGTTTGACTCGGATTCTAGTGCAGCGTCAGATTTTTTCGTCCATAACTCAACGCTCCGGATGGCTTTTAAGGTGAATCCAACTGTGCTGGAAAGAGCATGAAATCTACTTTCCAACAAAAAAAGAATCACCCAATTCGGAGTCCGTATGAAAAAGTTGTTGATGTTTTTAGTCAGGTATGTTTGTGTAGTCCGAATCTGAATCCAGAACGTGAGAGACTTGGACTCTATCTTCTCTTGGCCCAAAAGTGACGTGAGAAGACTTTTTGAACAGCACCTAAACTTCTCCTTTTCCCTTATCTTCATGTGTGGATTGTACAAATGTCCCATACACCTGCAATTAGACAAAACACAAAAGTATGTGAAGTATTTTTGTTCTGGATAACATAAATATATTATTGAATAGTTTGCACTAGAAATCACCTGACAAATATGCATGTATGCAATATTTTTGGTCTTATCCAAGGTAGTCATGTCCTCATCATCCTCCCCTTCTTGAAAACAAAGCCGTCCTCGGCGTTGCTTAATCTGAAATGTGGCTAACAAAAGAGACAAGGTGTAGATGTTGTATATGTATACGTCATCCATTTTTACTTCCCTTGATTTTTGCATATATGACACATGAATAGATGAGTAACTTGCATAGTTCATAAAATCTGAAGCCAACAAATTAGCACAAGAACTAGAAGGCATGAAAATATTGCAACTCAGTTTGCACATATAAGTGAAGCTCTTATTTATTTCAAAAGTTTGACAATGTTCATCATTAAACCATCCCAACATTGGTGAATAAACCTTATTTGAATCAAATTTACATGCTACAACATGCTTAGATAAGCAAACATGCAATGAGTCATTCGACACGAATCATCACCAAGATTAGAGGTCATATCAAAATGATTAAACATTGATTCTTTTGCATCAACAGTTAATTCAATGGGTGCACTCAAAATTGTTGGTATTTCAGTTGTTTGATCACATGACGCATTCATGACAGTTTCAAGATTCTCTAAAATAGGTGATGTGCTCAAATCACCGGGTAACTCAACACATGATGCATTCAAGTTAACTACAGATGCATCATTCTCAAGTAAAGTTATATCATCAATACCTTCTTGTTACCTTGTCGCAAAGACGTAGCTGATGTAGGTACAGACGTAGACAATGCAACATGCTCTTGAGATGATGCTTGCGCTCACAATCCGAGGTGGGGCTGCTCTAGTAGGTGCAACGGTGGAGGAACCAACCGCGGTGGTGAGCATGAACTGGAATAGTAGTTGTTGTAGTCACCCAATGCATCCTCCTGTGATCTGTCTCTCAAAGGTACAAGCACGAACATACATACCAGTAATGCAACGAGGAATATACTGAAATCTTTCCTGAATATCATGGTTCAAACCACCAAAAAATCTATTCATTGTATCATCCTTAGATTCTTCTATGTCATAATGATGCATATAAGATTTGAACTCTTTGTAGTAAGCATGAACAGTGTTGTTGCCTTGTTTAAATTGTTCGAATTTGCGAAGCAATTCACGACGATAGTAAGGAGGGAAAAAATGTTGTCTCATTACATCTTTCAAATCTTTCCAAGTTGTGGGTTGGTTATCAATTGATAGAGGCAGAGGTGTCCCGTCTTTCGATGAGATGGTGGATTTCGCTTTGGTGGAAGTCGACTTTGACGATCCGACTACGAACGTGCGAGGACGTCGCGCCTTAGCAATCGCTAAACCAACTCCGAGAGGTTATTGACCACGCCGGAGCACGATCAACCTGACCACGAGGATCTATTTCCTGCGAGCAAACGAAGAACAAGCAAGAAACTGAGATTGCAATCTGGATATTGCGAATATAAGATGAAAAGCTTTATTGATCAAGGTGGGGTTACTGTGGCGCTTTGTGCAGTCGTTGAACACAAACGAAGTACGCGAAGTTGCAGCTATGGCGAACTTTTGATCTAAACAAAACCCAAGTCTAAACGGTGCCCTAAGGGCTGTATATATGGAGGAAGAGGGGGTGAATTTCGTGGCCCTTGGTGGAGGGGTCCGAAACTAACCCTATCTCTTGTTTCCCCACACATACGGACTCTAAAAATAGCCTATACTAATGTATTTCGAAATTACATGGGCCTGGCCCAATAATAAGGTGACGCAGCACCTAGAATAGCCTATGGACGAATATTATGAAGTGGCATCTTGTATATTTCGTCCAAGGCTTCATGCACTCATTATGGTGGCTTCAAAGTCCTGAAATCATCACTTGTAACTCCATTCTTGTCCCCTTGCATGCCATCATCTCCATGCTTGTTCTTGCTCCAATGTTCATCCTTCTCCAAGCTAGGCCCTTCATTTGTAAGCAAAACAAATGTATCCAATTTAAGCAGCATCATATTCTCATGAACATTAGAATCATTACCAAGAAACGAAAGTACACAGTAATTTAGTTGGCGTCTTGTGAGCTCTAGTAATTGGTCCAAGATGTATAGCGGCGGGGGCTGTGGGTGTAACAATGGTATTGATGTCCTCATCATCCTCCCTTCTTGAAATGAAGTCGTCCTCGACGGAAGTTCATCTTCCTCACCCAAATATGGCTTCAAATCTGCAATGTTAAAAGTGGGACTAACCCCAAAATCTGCAGGCAGCTCAAGTTTATATGCATTATCATTTACTTTCTCCAACACCTTAAAGGGACCAGCAGCACGTGGCATTAGCTTTGATTTGCGCAAATCAGAAATCTATCCTTACGCAAATGTAACCAAACAAGATCTCCGTGCAAACACAACATGTTTTCTACCCTTATCTCCAGCAAGTTTATATTTAGCATTCATACGCTCAATGTTTTCCTTAGTTAACTCATGCATTTTAAAATCAATTCAGCACGTTCTTTAGCATCAAAATTAACCTTCTCCAAGATGGAAGAGGCAACAAATCAATAGGTGCACGAGGTAGGAAACCATACACAACTTCAAAAGGGCACATCTTAGTAGTAGAATGCAATGAACGATTATAAGCAAATTCAATATGAGGCAAGCATTCCTCCCACATTTTCTTATTTTTCTTTAGAACAGCCCTAAGCATAGTAGACAATGTTCTATTGACTACTTCAGTTTGTCCATCGGTTTGGGGTGACAAGTAGTACTAAAAGCAGTTTAGTCCCCAACTTAGCCCATAAACATCTCCAAAAGTGGCTAAGAAATTTAGTATCACGATCTGAAACAATAGTATTTGGCACACCATGCAAGCGAATAATTTCACGAAAGAACAAATCAGCAACATTGACAAATCATCGCTTTTATGACATGGTATAAAGTGTGCCATTTTCGAGAATCTATCCACGACAACAAATATGCTATCCTCCCTTCTTTGTTCTAGGTAAACCTAAAACAAAGTCCATAGATATATCCTCCCAAGGAACACTAGGTACAGGTAAAGGCATATATAAACCATGAGGATTGAGTCGTGACTTAGCTTTTTGACATGTAGTGCAGCGAGCAATAAAACGCTCAACATCCGTCTCATCTTTGGCCAAAAGAAATGTGTAGCAAGTCGTCCTCCGTCTTCTTCACGCCAAAGTGTCCCATTAGTCCTCCTCCATGCGCCTCCTGCAACAACAAAAGACGAACGGAGCTAGCTGGAATGCATAGCTTGTTAGCACGAACACAAATCCATCATTAACGACAAACTTGTTCCATGTTCTTCCTTCTTTACAATTCTGCAATACATCTTTAAAATCAGCATCATGCACATATTGATCTTTGATGGTCTCCAAACCAAATATTTTGAAGTCAAGTTGTGAAAGCATAGTATAGCGACGAGACAATGCATCAACAATAACATTTTCTTTACCCTTCTTGTGTTTAATGACATAAGGGAAAGTCTCAATGAATTCAACCCATTTAGCATGTCTACGATTCAGTTTAGCTTGACTTTTAATATGTTTCAAAGATTCATGATCAGAATGTATAACAAATTCCTTGGGCCATAAATAATGTTGCCATGTTTCTAAAGTCTGAACAAGAGCATATAATTCTTTATCATAAGTAGAATAATTCAGACTAGGCCCACTCAATTTTTCGAAAAAGTATGCAACAGGTTTGCCATCTTGTAATAACACACCTCCTAATCCAATTCCGCAAGCATCACATTCAAGCTCAAAAGTCTTATTAAAATCAGGAAGTTGTAGTAAAGGAGCATGTGTCAACTTATCTTTCAACACCGTGAAGGCTTCTTCCGTATGCGGTACCCCAAACAAAAGGCACATCCTTCTTTGTAAGCTCATTGAGAGGTGCAGCAATGGTGCTGAAATCTCTCACAAAACGCCTATAGAAACCAGCGAGGCCAAGGAAACTCCTCACTTGTGTGACCGTTTTGGGCTGCGGCCAACTCTCAATAGCTTCAATCTTGGCTTTATCAACTTCAATTCCTGTGGAGTAACAACATAGCCAAGAAAAGATACTCGGTCGGTGCAAAAGGTGCACTTCCCAAGGTTACCAAACAAGCGTGCATCACGTAGAGCATTAAAAACAACGTAAATGTTCCAAATGTTCTTCCAAAGATTTGCTATAAATCAGTATATCATCAAAATAAACTACCACAAATCGTCCAATGAAAGCACGTAAAACTTCGTTCATTAATCTCATGAAAGTACTAGGTGCATTAGTTAACCCAAAAGGCATGACTAACCACTCATATAATCCAAACTTAGTTTTAAATGCTGTTTTCCATTCATCTCCCAATTTCATACGAATTTGATGGTATCCACTACGCAAATCAACTTTGGAGAATATTGTAGAGCCACTCAATTCATCAAGCATATCATCTAGCCTAGGAATAGGGTGGCGATAACGAATAGTAATATTATTGATGCCTCTACAATCAACACACATACGTGACGTACCATCCTTTTTCGGCACTAGAATAATAGGAACAGCACAAGGACTAAGGGATTCGCGTATATAACCTTTGTCGAGCAGCTCCTGTACTTGACGATAATCTCCTTCGTCTCCTCTGGATTGGTGCGGTATGGTGCACGGTTGGGTAATGATGCACCGGAATTAAGTCAATTTGATGCTCAATCCCTCGAATAGGTGGTAATCCGGTGGCACGTCTTGTGGAAAGACGTCGGCGAACTCTGCAAAATGTTAGTGACAGCGAGGGGCAAAGAGGAAGGCACGTCCTCGAATGAAAATAATGCCTCTTTGCACACAAAAGCATAGCAAATAGATTTGCCAAAATCTAGCTCATCAATATCAGATTTGGTGGCAAGTAAACATGCACTTTTCAATTTAATTTCAGAAGCAACGAGAGATGGTTTATTATTAGTCTTCATGTGTTGCTCAAATTCTTTTGCCACAATCTGATTTTCACTCTTATTTTCTCCTGTTTTGCTTTATTAGCTCTATTAATATCATCTTTCAAAATGGACTCAGAGTCATAGGAAGCAAAGTAATATTTTTATCCTTATGAACAAGAGTATCTTGATTGTTTCTACCATGGTGTACAAATTTTTATCAAATTGCCATGGTCTACCAAGTAACAAGGAACATGCTTGCATAGGTACCACATCACAATCAACATAATCAGCATATGTAGAGATACTAAAATGCACACGAGCAGACGTGTTACCTTCACCTTGCCGCTGTTGTTGAACCATTGGATGTAGTAAGGATGTGGATGTGGTCTTGTGGTGAGAGATAGCTTCTCCACCATCTCCATGCTAGCCAAGTTGTTGCAGCTCCCTCCATCTATGATGACGCTAATAGAACGTTCCTTCACAACTCCCTTTGTATGGAACAAATTATGCCTCTGATTTTGCTCACTTGTGTAACCTGCACACTCAAAACACGTTGAGCAACTAAACATTCATACCGTCAAGATCTTGACAGCCATGTATTGTGTCTCATGATCGTAATCATCTCCACCGTGTTCCTCATGTGTAATAAGAGCCAAAGTCTCCTCATCATAGTCACTAGCGGACTCATACCCACCATCCTCGTGAGCAATCATCACACGCTGAGATTTGCATTCTTTCATAAAATGTCCTCTTCCCTTACAACGACGACAAATAATATCACTTGTGTGCCTGTTGACGCCATGGAAGAAGAGCTCTGCAGCAGCCCAGCAGTGTGCTCTTGGCGAGATAGTGGTGGTTGTGCCTGCTTTCTTGTATCACGGTTGGAGGTGGCACCTAAAGGAGGTGATGGTGCGGTGGAAGTAGATGATGCACGTGGTGTCCATGATGAAGGTCGACTGCGAGAAAAGTTAGTGCGGCGCCAATGCACATCGATCCTGCACTTCACGTTCAGCTTTACAAGCAAGATGGAATAAGCGAGTGATATTATTATAATCCTTATAGTCTAGAATGGTCTGAATCTCTATTTAATCCACCCGAAAACGTGCAAGCATAGCTTCATTCTCCTCAACAATACCACATCTAATCAAGCCGGTTTGTAATTCCCGATAATATTCTTCTACAGAATTTTTCCTTGTCTTAAACGCTGCAATTTTGAAGTAATTCACGTTGATAATATGGTGGAACCCAACGAGCGCATAGCAGTTTTCAAAGCAGCCCAAGTAGCTGGAACAGGATATAATCTACAATGTTCGGACCACCAAACACATGCAAAGCTAGTGAAAGCACAAACAGCAGCGAGAACACGTCTCTCCTCGGGATATTGTAAACATGTAAATCGTTGTTCAGTTTCTAACTCCCAAGTAAGATATATATCGTGAACATATCTACCCTCAAATGGTGGAATATTCAATTTCAGTTTAGGAGATGGTCATGATCTCGCACTGAGGGGAGCCCTAGCATTGCCATTATTTGCATGTGGGCGACACGGTGGTTGTGGTGCTGGTGGTTGCACGTAGTTCGATGTTGATCAACCTCATCCTCATAATCTCCCATATAATCATCCTCGTCGGTACCAGCAGCAGCGATGGCAGGAGCCAAAGAAGCACCAACAGCGAGAGGCGGCACCGAATTTTGTCTGTCTCAATAGGAACACGCTGAGCTCGTCCATACCGATTCGGAAGGGGCGTGGTTGTTGTCGTTCTTGCAGAGGTGCGATAGGTGCAGCCAGCGGTGGTTGTGGAAAACGCAGCGAGCAATTCATCAAACTTGCTATCAAGCTTTGTTTCAAACGTCTTCTCAATGCCATCTATCTTCTCCATGGCCTCGTCAAATCTGTTTACCACATCTTGCACCTGTCCACTCATCATTTGCTGAAATTTATCATGTAGCTGTTTGTTCGTCATGTTCTCCCAATCAGTCTCATCGGATTGTGATCCTGCCATGGTTAGCAACAATAGAAACACACAAGAATATGATCCTCTGGACTACTAACAAGAGGTGGTGGTGGGTGTCACAAATCCGTCAAGCAAATCTCAAATTCTTACCGTTCTTACCCAAAGAAAAGCGGTGATCGGCAACCGTTGTAATCAAAACTCTCAAAGCTTGGATAGAGCGATTGCGGGGAGAGTCAAGCGCACGACGTAGATGTATGTGGAGCTGGGAAGGCTTATAATATGGTAGCAAAAGGGTCACAATAATCAAATCGGAGATGCAAAGTTGAATAAGCGCTCAACGACGATCGGTCTGGTCCTAGGCTAGACCGTGCTAGAGACGCGAGCCTAGAACACTAACAAAATCACGGCGCTGCACGTAATCAAAGGAAAAGCACACTCTGAATTTTTTTTTTTCGCTCTTTTTTTTTTTTTTTTTTTTTTTTTTTTTTTGCTTTTTTTTTTTTTTTTGCGAAAAATCACTATAATGGCGAGTGTCTCAAAACTCTTCCCAGGTCAAACTGACAGGATGGGCACGAAATTTTTTCGACCAAAATTTTTTTTTTTTTTTGCCTCGACCCAAAAACTGAAACGGGTCAAAAAACTTTCTATAACGGCGATCGCTCAATACGCTTAGAAACACCTAAAAATAGGATAGCGAAAAAATTTTTATCCCGTGCGTTTTTGGAAAATTTTGGGCCTAAACGGAGGTGGTTTCGACTCGAGCGCAAAAGATTTTGGAACTTTTTTTGAAACCAACCTCTTCTACGGACGGCAAAAGATTGCTGGAATCAAACCTACTCGAGACAAGGAAACACGAATCGGAAAACTAGATGGATCCCAAAACAAACCTAATATGCAAGGGACTCGGATTGGTGATGATATATGGCAGCGGTGGTGGTATATGGATCACGGATTGAAGCGGTGGCGGATAGCGGTGGTGGTATATGGATACGGATTCGAAGCGATGGTGCGGCGGCGGCGTGACAACTTATGACCAGAACTCGAAACTCTAAAAGACTAGACTCTAAGACCAGCAACTAGACACGACGATGCAACCGCAAATTCAACAATGCAAATCTGAAAAAGATTATGCAAAGGCTCGGATTGGTTCGGATAGGATGAACTAACCTAATTTTTTTTGGCTTTTTCGTGGACTATAGGTATGAAGACAGACTCGATCTAAACTACGAAAAATCTGTAAAATCTCACCGAGCAACACGGAAATCTGATACCACTTGATAGAGGCAAAGGTGTCCCGTCTTTCGATGAGATGGTGGATTTCGCTTTGGTGGAAGTCGACTTTGACGATCCGACTACGAACGTCTGAGGACGTCGCGCCTTAGCAATCGCTAAACCAACTCCGAGAGGTTATTGACCACGCCGAGCACGATCAACGACCACGAGGTCTATTTCCTGCGAGCAAACGAAGAACAAGCAAGAAACTGAGATTGCAATCTGGATATTGCGAATATAAGATGAAAGCTTTATTGATCAAGGTGGGGTTCTATGACGCCTTTGTGCCGTCGTTGAACACAAGCGAAATGCACGCGAAGTTGCAGCTATGGCGAACTTTTGATCTAAACAAAACCCAAGTCTAAACGGTGCCCTAAGGGCTGTATATATGGAGGAAGAGGGGTGAATTTCGTGGCCCTTGGTGGAGGGTCCAAACTAACCCTATCTCTTGTTTCCCCACACATACGGACTCTAAAAATAGCCTATACTAATGTATTTCGAAATTACATGGGCCTGGCCCAATAATAAGGTGACGAAGCACCTAGAATAGCCTATGGACGAATATTATGAAGTGGCATCTTGTATATTTCGTCCAAGGCTTCATGCACTCATTATGGTGGCTTCAAAGTCCTGAAATCATCACTTGTAACTCCATTCTTGTCCCCTTATGCATGCCATCATCTCCATGCTGGTTCTTGCTCCAATGTTCATCCTTCTCCAAGCTAGGCCCTACATTTGTAAGCAAAACAAATGTATCCAATTTAGGCAGCGTCATATTCTCATGAACATTAGAATCATTACCAAGAAACGAAAGTACCTGGTAATTTAGTTGGCGTGCGCGAGCTCTAGTAATTGGTCCAGTATGTATAGCGGCAGGGGCTGTGGGTGTAACAATGGTATTGATGTCCTCATCATCAATATTTTTCTTACAATGCACACTCCACCAAACTGAAGCAAAACCAGTAAATGCTCTAGTGGCAGCTCGTACTCGCTCAAGTTCAGAAAAGTCATGGTTACTAAAAACTTGTTCTACTTCAAACTCCCAAGCAAGATAAATAGCAGGATTAAATCTACCCTCAAATGACGGTAAAGAGATAACCTGACCATGTGGTTGTGTGTGATGTCCCAACTCTCGTGATGGTGAAGATGTGTCCATCGTGCAAGAACTTCTATCTCCGGAACCTGTCATGATTAGTAGAAACAAGAAACAAAATTCCAGAATAATGTTCCTATGAACTACTAGGATGTGGTTGTAAAGTGCTCACAGTAAAGCAAATATCAATATCTTACAAGTTCTTACCATGCGGCAGGTGGTGACAGGCAACCAGCGATGTCAAATAACTCTGAAGATTGTGCAAGGCGATTGCCAAGTGAACATACGTATACACGGTGTAGAAATATGTGGAGCTGGGTTGGCAATATATGGTACCAAAAGATTAGCAATAATCAATTCAGAGATGCAATGTTGAATAGACGCTCATCGACGGTACTGTGCTGGTCCTAGGCTAGACCAGACTAGAGACGCGAGCCTAGAACACTAATGAGGTCACGGCGTAGCACAACTAGCATCAATGAAGGATACTAAGTAGCTCTTGACAGCAAGATATAAGTGAAGATCACAACGGCAGTGAAGATAATGATGAAAAACAACTGCCAAGCAGGATATACAACAACTCTCTCCAACTTTCCTCTTGAAAAATTTGAGCCAATTTTCTGATAAATTCTTTCAAAGAATGCTACTAACTCAAGCTTTCCAATGCAAAAAGAATCACTCAATTCCGAGTTGATATGAGGAGTCAAAGAATTCTAAAACTGGCCTAAAAAATTGGAACAAGCTGTGTTCACGAACTTCGGAGGGCAAAAAGACCTATTTAGAAGCCGATTTTGAGGTGTCAAATATTGAACTAGCTTCTGCAACTATTTAGATGCGGCTCGTTGCTAGCTTCAATTTGAGTTCTCACGGAGCCAAAACGGACTTCGTATGAGGAAGATACACCTGTTTTACTGAACAGTGCGCAAAACAGATTCCAATCCGAATTCACGTACGAGATTGATTCTAGATAGATCCAATTTTTTTCCTCTCTTTTTTTTCTCACGCTTTTTTTCCCTTTTCTTCTCTCTCTTTTTCTTTTTTTTCTTTCTTTTTTTTCTCTTTTTTTTCTCTCTTTTTTTTCTCCCTCTTTCCAAGACAAACTAGATAAGATGCAGATTGGATCAGGCGAAGATGTATGAGATGGTGTGAATGACCACTTGATAGAGGCGAGGGTGTGAATGACCTCAACTATGATTATGACAATGAACAGCGCGTAGCACGTGGTGGAAATTGATGGATGAGATGGTGGACAGCGGAAGGGATAATGATGCAGCGGTGGCGTGACTAATGTGAACAGAACTCGAAACTCTAAAGGAACTAGACACTAAGACCAGCAACTGACACGACGATGCAACCGATAATTCAACTATGCAAGCAATGAATAGAAATATGCAAAGGCTCAGACTGGCTTGGATAAAGGATGAACAGATCTAAATTTTTTTATGGCTTTTTCATGGACTGTAGGTATGAATAGATGATGCGATCTAAACTATGAAAAAGCTGTAAAATCTCACCGAGCAACTTGAAGCTCGATACCACTTGATAGAGGCGGGTGTCCCGATCTTCGATGAGATGATAACTATCGATTTGGTGGAGACGACTTTGACGATCCGACTACAAACATGCACGACGTTGCGCCTAAGCAATCGCTAAACCAACTCCGAGAGGTTATTGACCACGCGGAGCACAATCAACGACCACGAAGGTCTATTCCTGCAAGCAATCGAAGAACAAGCAAGAATATGATAAAAGCAATCTGAATATTGCGGTATGTATGAAGTATGGATAAAGGTGGGGATCCGTAAGCGGTCTTGGTCTGTCATTGGACACAAACGAAGTACACGGTTGCAATGGCTAACTTTTAACTAAACAAATCCCAAGGAAAAAGCTACTAGATGGATCTACTTATATAGGAGCAAGGGGTGGCGGCCAAGGAGGTGGGAGAACGTCCCAAGGCAGCCTAAAACTAACCCTAGGTCGTACAAGGCCAATGGGCCCAAGTGGAGGTGATGTAACACCTTTGGACTTGTAGTTTGACTCGGATTCTAGTGCAGCGTCAGATTTTTTCGTCCATAACTCAACGCTCCGGATGGCTTTTAAGGTGAATCCAACTGTGCTGGAAAGAGCATGAAATCTACTTTCCAACAAAAAAAGAATCACCCAATTCGGAGTCCGTATGAAAAAGTTGTTGATGTTTTTAGTCAGGTATGTCTGTGTAGTCCGAATCTGAATCCAGAACGTGAGAGACTTGGACTCTATCTTCTCTTGGCCCAAAAGTGACGTGAGAAGACTTTTTGAACAGCACCTAAACTTCTCCTTTTCCCTTATCTTCATGTGTGGATTGTACAAATGTCCCATACACCTGCAATTAGACAAAACACAAAAGTATGTGAAGTATTTTTGTTTTGGATAACATAAATATATTATTGAATAGTTTGCACTAGAAATCACCTGACAAATATGCATGTATGCAATATTTTTGGTCTTATCCAAGGTAGTCATGTCCTCATCATCTGGTGGCTTCGCCCGAGAGGCGGGGTGTCCCGATCTTTCGATGAGATGATAACTATCGATTTGGTGGAGATGACTTTGACGATCCGACTACAAACGTGCACGACGTTGCGCCTTAGCAATCGCTAAACCAACTCCGAGAGGTTATTGACCACGCCGGAGCACAATCAACCTGACCACGAAGGTCTATTCCTGCAAGCAATCGAAGAACAAGCAAGAATATGATAAAAGCAATCTGAATATTGCGAGTATGTATGAAGTATTGATAAAGGTGGGGATCCGTAAGCGGTCTTGGTCTGGTCGTTGGACACAAACGAAGTACACGAAGTTGCAATGGCTAACTTTTAACTAAACAAATCCCAAGGGAAAAGCTACTAGATGGATCTACTTATATAGGAGCAAGGGGTGACGGCCAAGGAGGTGGGAGAACGTCCCAAGGCAGCCTAAAACTAACCCTAGGTCGTACAAGGCCAATGGGCCCAAGTGGAGGTGACGTAACACCTTTGGACTTGTAGTTTGACTCGGATTCTGGTGCAGCGTCAGATTGTTTCGTCCACAACTCAACGCCCCGGATGGCTTTTAAGGTGATTCCAACTGTGTTGGAAAGAGCATGAAATCTACTTTCCAACAAAAAAAGAATCACCCAATTCGGAGTCCGTATGAAAAAGTTGTCGACGTTTTGAGTCAGGTATGTCTGTGCAGTCCGAATCTGAATCCAGAACGTGAGAGACTTGGACTCTATCTTCTCTTGGCCCAAAAGTGACGTGAGAAGACTTTTTGAACAGCACCTAAACTTCTCCTTTTCCCTTATCTTCATATGTGGATTGTACAAATGTCCCATACACCTGCAATTAGACAAAACACAAAAGTATGTGAAGTATTTTTGTTCTAGATAACATAAATATATTATTGAATAGTTTGCACTAGAAATCACCTGACAAATATGCATGTATGCAATATTTTTGGTCTTATCCAAGGTAGTCATGTCCTCATCACTGCGGCCAACTCTCGATAGCTTCAATCTTGGCTTTATCAACTTCAATTCCCTGTGGAGTAACAACATAGCCAAGAAAAGATACTCGGTCGGTGCAAAAGGTGCACTTCCCAAGGTTACCAAACAAACGTGCATCACGTAGAGCATTAAAAACAGCACGTAAATGTTCCAAATGTTCTTCCAAAGATTTGCTATAAATCAGTATATCATCAAAATAGACTACCACAAATCGTCCAATGAAAGCACGTAAAACTTCGTTCATTAATCTCATGAAAGTACTAGGTGCATTAGTTAACCCAAAAGGCATGACTAACCACTCATATAATCCAAACTTAGTTTTAAATGCTGTTTTCCATTCATCTCCCAATTTCATACGAATTTGATGGTATCCACTACGCAAATCAACTTTGGAGAATATTGTAGAGCCACTCAATTCATCAAGCATATCATCTAGCCTAGGAATAGGGTGGCGATAACGAATAGTAATATTATTGATGCCTCTACAATCAACACACATACGTGACGTCGCGATCCTTTTTCGGTACTAGAATAATAGGAACAGCACAAGGACTAAGGGATTCGCGTATATAACCTTTGTCGAGCAGCTCCTGTACTTGACGATAATCTCCTTCGTCTCCTCTGGATTGGTGCGATATGGTGCACGGTTGGGTAATGATGCACCGGAATTAAGTCAATTTGATGCTCAATCCCTCGAATAGGTGGTAATCCCGGTGGCACGTCTTGTGGAAAGACGTCAGCGAACTCCTGCAAAATGTTAGTGACAGCAGGTGGCAAAGAGGAAGGCACGTCCTCGAATGAAAATAATGCCTCTTTGCACACAAAAGCATAGCAAACAGATTTGCTAAAATCTAGCTCATCAATATCAGATTTGGTGGCAAGTAAACATGCACTTTTCAATTTAATTTCAGAAGCAACAGTAGTTGGTTTATTATTAGGCTTCATGTGTTGCTCAAATTCTTTTGCCACAATCTGACTTTCACTCTTATTTTTCTCCTGTTTTGCTTTATTAGCTCTATTAATATCATCTTTCAAAATGGACTCAGGAGTCATAGGAAGCAAAGTAATATTTTTATCCTTATGAACAAGAGTATACTGATTGTTTCTGCCATGGTGTACAGAATTTTTATCAAATTGCCATGGTCTACCAAGTAACAAGGAACATGCTTGCATAGGTACCACATCACAATCAACATAATCAGCATATGTAGAGATACTAAAATGCACACGAACAATCGTGTTACCTTCACCTTGCCGCTGTTGTTGAACCATTGGATGTAGTAAGGATGTGGATGTGGTCTTGTGGTGAGAGATAGCTTCTCCACCATCTCCATGCTAGCCAAGTTGTTGCAGCTCCCTCCATCTATGATGACGCTAATAGAACGTTCCTTCACAACTCCTTTGTATGGAACAAATTGTGTCTCTGATTTTGCTCAGCTTGTGTAACCTGCACACTCAAAACACGTTGAGCAACTAAACATTCATACCTGTCAAGATCTTCAAGAGCCATGTATTGTGTCTCATGATCGTAATCATCTCCACCGTGTTCCTCATGTGTAATAAGAGCCAAAGTCTCCTCATCATAGTCACTAGCGGACTCATACCCACCATCCTCAGTAGCAATCATCACACGCTGAGATTTGCATTCTCTCGCAAAATGTCCTCTTCCCTTACAACGACGACAAATAATATCACTGGTGTGCCCTGTTGACGCCATGGAAGAAGAAGAGCTCTGTGTAGGCTCGGCAGGTGCGCTCTTGGCAGATAGTGGAGGTTGTGCCTGCTTTCTTGTATCACGGCTGGAGGTAGCAGCTGATGGAGGTGCTGGTGTAGTGGAAGTAGAGGATGCACGCGGTGTCCATGATGAAAGTCGACCTGCAGAAAAGTTAGTTCGCGCCAATGCTTGTCGATCCTGCACTTCACGTTCAGCTTTACAAGCAAGATGGAATAAACGAGTGATATTAGTATACTCCTTATACTCTAGAATGGTCTGAATCTCTCTATTTAATCCACCTATAAAACGTGCAAGCATAGCTTCATTCTCCTCAACAATACCACATCTAATCATGCCAGTTTGTAATTCCTGATAATATTCTTCTACAGAATTTTTTCCTTGTCTTAAACGCTGCAATTTTTGAAGCAATTCACGTTGATAATATGGTGGAACCCAACGAGTACGCATAGCAGTTTTCAAAGCAGCCCAAGTAGCGGAATAGGATATAATCTACAATGTTCGGACCACCATACACATGCGAGAACTAGTGAAAGCACAAACAGCAAGAAGAACCCGTCTCTCCTCGGGATATTGTAAACATGTAAAACGTTGTTCAGTTTCTAACTCCCAAGTAAGATATATATCAGGAACATATCTACCCTCAAATGGTGGAATATTCAATTTCAGTTTAGGAATATGGTGGTGCTGGTGGCTGCACGTAGTTCTGATTTTGATCAACCTCATCCTCATAATATTCCTCCACCTCTGCGATAATGCGGGGAGCTCTGAAGCACCAACAGCAGTAGGAGCGGCACCAGAATTTTGTCCTGGCTCAATAGGGACACGCTGAGCTCGTCCATACTGATTCGGAAGGGGGCATAGTTGTTGTTGTTGCAGAGGTGCGATAGGTGCAGCTGGCGGTGGTTGTGGAAAACGCGTGAGCAATTCATTAAACTTGCTATCAAGCTTTGTTTCAAATGTCTTCTCAATGCCATCTATCTTCTCCATGGCCTCGTCAAATCTGTTTAGCACATCTTGCACCTGTCCACTCATCATTTGCTGAAATTTATCATGTAGTTGTTTGTTCGTCAGGTTCTCCCAATCAGTCTCATCGGCTTGTGATCCTACCATGGTTAGCAACAAATAGAAACACACAAGAATATGATCCTACAGACTACTAAGAAGTGGTGGTGGTGTATCACAAACCCGTCAAGCAAATCTCAAATTCTTACCAGTTCTTACCCAGAAGACGGTGGTGATCGGCAACCGTTGTAGTCAAAACTCTCAAAGCTTGGATATAGCGATTACGGGAAGAATCAAGCGCACGACGTAGATGTATGTGGAGCTGGGAAGGCTTATAATATGGTAGCAAAAAGGACAGCAATAATCAATTCAGAGATGCAAAGTTGAATAAACGCTCAAGGATTCGATCTTGTCTTGGTCCTAGGCTAGACCGTGCTAGAGACGCGAGCCTAGAACACTAACAAAATCACGGCGCTGCACGTAAACAAGGGAAAAGCACACTGGAATATTTTTTTTTCGCTCCTTTTTTTGCTGCTTTTTTTTGCTCTTTTTTTTTGAAAAATCACTATAATGGCGAGTGTCTCAAAACTCTTCCCAGTGTCAAACTGACAGGATGGGCACGAAATTTTTTGACCAATTTTTTTTTTCGATTGCTGGACCCAAAAAGCTGAAACGGGTCAAAAAACTTTCTATAACGGCGACTGTCTCAATACGCTTAGAAACACCTAAAAATAGGATAGCCAGAAAATTTTTTGTCAAGTGCGTTTTCGGAAAATTTTGGGCCTAAACGGAGGGCGTTTTCGGATTTTTTTTTGAAACCAACCTCTTCTACGGACAGCAAAAGATTGCTGGAATCCGAAACCTACTCAGACAAGGAAACACGAATCGGAAATTAGATGGATCCCGAAAACAAACTTAATATGCAAGGAACTTGGATTGGTGGTGGATATATGGTGGTAGGATATGGCAGCGGTGGTGGTATATGATGGCGGTGGTGGTATATGGATACGGATTCGAAGCGGTGGCAGACAAGCGGTGGTGGTAGATGGCAGGGGCGATGGTGATGGTGCGGCGGCGGCATTACAACGTATGACCAGAACTCGAAACTCTAAAAGACTAGACTATAAGACCAGCAACTAGACACGACGATGCAACCGCAAATTCAACAACGCAAATACAGAAAAGATTATGCAAAGGCTCAGATTGGTTCGGATATGATGAACTAACCCTTTTTTTTGTGGCTTTTTAGTGGACTGTAGGTATGAAGAACAGACTCGATCTAAACTACGAAAAACTGTAAAATCTCATCGAGCAACCCGGAAATCGATACCACTTGATAGAGGCAAAGGTGTCCGTCTTTCGATGAGATGGTGGATTTCGCTTTGGTGGAAATCGACTTTGACGATCCGACTACGAACGTCACGAGGACGTCGCGCCTTAGCAATCGCTAAACCAACTCCGAGAGGTTATTGACCACGCCGAGCACAATCAACGACCACGAGTGTCTGCTTCCTGCGAGCAAACGAAGAACAAGTAAGAAATTGAGATCGCAATCTGGATATTGCGAATATAAGATGAAAGCTTTATTGATCAAGGTGGGGTTACGTGGCGCCTTTGTCAGTCGTTGAACACAAACGGCACGCTGCGAAGTTGCAGCTATGGCGAACTTTTAATCTAAACAAAACCCAAAGTCTAAACGGTGCCCTAAGGGCTGTATATATGGAGGAAGAGGGGTGAATTTCGTGGCCCTTGGTGGAGGGGTCCAAACTAACCCTATCTCTTGTTTCCCCACATACGGACTCTAAAATAGCCTATACTTATGTATTTTGAAATTACATGGGCCTGGCCCAATAATAAGGTGACACAACACCTAGAATAGCCTCTGGACAAAATTTATGAAGTGGCATCTTGTATATTTCGTCCAAGGCTTCATGCACTCATTATGGTGGCTTCAAAGTCCTGAAATCATCACTTGTAACTCCGTTCTTGTCCCCTTTAGCATGCCATCATCTCCATGCTTGTTCTTGCTCCAATGTTCATCCTTCTCCAAGCTAGGCCCTTCATTTGTAAGCAAAACAAATGTATCCAATTTAGGCAGCATCATATTCTCATGAACATTAGAATCATTACCAAGAAATGAAAGTACCTGGTAATTTAGTTGGCGTGCACGAGCTATAGTAATTGGTCCAGTATGTATAGCAGCAGGGGCTGTGGGTGTAACAATGGCATTGATGTCCTCATCAGCTAATGTCTATAAGCAACATAATCTCTCGAATTTCCTTCAAAAGGAAGTGCCAATGGGTTTAGAAACTTCTCTGAAAAACAGCGATGAATGATGTTCTTTGACTTTCAGGGCCAAAAAGTCCTGCTTAAGACTGAATTTGAGGGTACTCCGGGCCTCCTGGCGGAAGTGGGGAGTATTTTTTGGATTCGCGCACTCACCGCGTGCAGTTTGATTACTTATGGGTCCAACACGGACTCCGAATGACAAAATTATGACCGTTTTAGTGAACATCTGTCCATTCTATGGCAGTCCTTGAAAGTACTTCATTTTCTCGTGCGCTTTTTGCCTGATTGCCCCAAAATTTCTTGTCCTCTATAGAGGAGATATCGTTTCCACATACATATCGACCGATGCTAGAATGCCCTTTTGTTCTTGGCTTTCACGCCAAGCATGAGTTACAAATGCCATCCGTGAAAACAAGGAGAATAAGGCATATAGCCGCTGGATTTTCTTCAATTTACGGCCAAATGAGATTGCCCGGATCATAGAGCATCTGCAGAAAGGTACGTTTGTCCCTACCAGGGGGGCTAATGTCTATAAGCAACATAATCTCTCGAATTTCCTTCAAAAGGAAGTGCCAATGGGTTCAGAAACTTGTCTAAAAAACAGCGACAAATGATGTTCTTTGACTTTCAGGGCCAAAAAGTCCTGCTTAAGGATGAATTTGAGGGTACTCCGGGCCTCCTGCGGAAGCGTGGAGTATTCTTTCGATTCGCGCGCTCGCCACGAGAAGTTGGAGTACTTATGGGTCTGACACGGACTCCGAATGACAAAATTATGACCATTTTAGTGAACATCTGTCCATTCTATGGCAGTCCTTGAAAGTACTTCATTTTCTCGTGCGCTTTTTGCCTGATTGCCATAAAATTTCTTGTCCTCTATAGAGGAGATATCGTTTCCACATATATACTGACCGATGCCTGCAATGCCCTTTTGTTCTTGGCTTTCACGCGCATGAGTTATAGCATGCCATCCGGCGAAAACAAGGAGAATAAGGCATATAGCCGCTGGATTTTCTTCAATTTACGGCCAAATGAGATTGCCCGGATCATAGAGCATCTGTAGAAAGGTACGTTTGTCCCTACCAGGGGGCTAATGTCTATAAGCAACATAATCTCTTGAATTTCCTTCAAAAGGAAGTGCCAACGGGTTCAGAAACTTCTCTGAAAAACAGCGATGAATGATGTTCTTTGACTTTCAGGGCGAAAAAGTCCTGCTTAAGGCTGAATTTGAGGGTACTCCGGGCCTCCTGGCGGAAGTGGGGAGTATTTTTTGGATTCGCGCACTCGCCGCGTGCAGTTTGATTACTTGATGAGGACATGACTACATTGGATAAGACCAAAAATATTGCATACATGCATATTTGTCAGGTAATTTCTAGTGCAAACTATTCAATAATATATTTATATTATCCAGAACAAAAATACTTCACATACTTTTGTGTTTTGTCTAATTGCAGTTGTATGGGACATTTGTACAATCCACATATGAAGATAAGGAAGAAAGAGATGTTTATTTGCTGTTCAAAATGTTCTCTCACGTCACTTTTGGCCCAAGAGAAGATAGAGTCCAAGTCTCTCACGTTCTGGACTCAGATTCGGACTGCACAGACATACCTGACTCAAAACGTCAACAACTTTTTCATACGGACTCCGAATTGGGTGATTCTTTTTTTGTTCGAAAGTAGATTTCATGCTCTTTCCAGCCCAATTGGAATCACCTTAAAATCCGTCCGGAGCGTTGAGTTATGGACGAAACAATCTGATGCTGCAGCAGAATCCGAGTCAAACTACAAGTCCAAAGGTGTTACGTCACCTCCACTTGGGCCCATGAGCCTTGTACGACCTAGGGTTGGTTTTAGGCTGCCTTGGGACGTTCTCCCACCTCCTTGGCCGTCACCCCTTGCTCCTATATAAGTAGATCCATCTAGTAGCTTTTTCCTGGGGATTTGTTTAGTTAAAAGTTAGCCATTGCAACTTCGTGTACTTCGTTTGTGTCCAACGACCAGACCAAGACCACTTACGGATCCCCATCTTTATCAATACTTCATATATACTTGCAATATTCAGATTGCTTTTATCATATTCTTTCTTGTTCTTCGATTGCTTGCAGGAATAGACCTTCGTGGTCAGGTTGATTGTGCTCCGGCGTGGTCAATAACCTCTCGGAGTTGGTTTAGCGATTGCTAAGGCGCAACGTCATGCACGTTTGTAGTTGGATCGTCAAAGTCATCTTCACAAAATCGATAGTTATCATCTCATCCAAAGATCGGGACACCCCGCCTCTATCAAGTGGTATCAGTTTTCAGGTTGCTCGGTGAGATTTTCCAGTTTTTCATAGTTTAGATCGCATCTGTCATTCATACCTACAGTCCATGAAAAAGCCACAAAAAAAAGTTAGATTTCTTCATCCTTTATCCAAGCCACTCTGAGCCTTTGCAATTTTCTTTTCATTGTTTGCATTATTGAATTATCGGTTGCATCATCGTGTCGAGTTGCTGGTCTTAGTGTCTTGATAGAGGCAACGGTGTCCCGTCTTTCGATGAGATGGTTGATTTCGCTTTGGTGGAAGTCGACTTTGACGATCCGACTACGATCGTGCGAGGACGTCGCGCCTTAGCAACCGCTAAACCAACTCCGAGAGGTTATTGACCACGCCGGAGCACGATCATCCTGACCACGAGGGTCTGTTTCCTGCGAGCAAATGAAGAACAAGCAAGAAACTGAGATTGCAATCTGGATATTGCGAATATAAGATGAAAGCTTTATTGATCAAGGTGGGGTTCTGTGGCGCCTTTGTCCGGTCGTTGAACACAAACGGCACGCGGTTGCAGCTATGGCGAACTTTTGTTCTAAACAAAACCCAAAGTCTAAACGGCGCCCTAAGGGCTGTATATATGGAGAAAGAGGGGGTGAATTTCGTGGCCCTTGGTGGAGGGGTCCGAAACTAACCCTATCTCTTGTTTCCCCACACATACGGACTCTAAAAATAAACTATACTAAGGTATTTCGAAATTACATGGGCCTGGCCCAATAATAAGGTGACGCAGCACCTAGAATAGCCTCTGGACGAAATTTATGAAGTGGCATCTTGTATATTTCGTCCAAGGCTTCATGCACTCATTATGGTGGCTTCAAAGTCCTGAAATCATCACTTGTAACTCCATTCTTGTCCCCCTTGCGCATGCCATCATCTCCATGCTTGTTCTTGCTCCAATGTTCATCCTTCTCCAAGCTAGGCCCTTCATTTGTAAGCAAAACAAATGTATCCAATTTAGGCAGCATCATATTCTCATGAACATTAGAATCATTACCAAGAAACGAAAGTACACGGTACTTAAGTTGGCGTCTTGTGAGCTCTAGTAATTGGTCCAAGATGTATAGCAGCAGGGGCTGTGGGTGTAACAATGGTATTGATGTCCTCATCATCCTCCCTTCTTGAAATGAAGTCGTCCTCGACGGAAGTTCATCTTCCTCACCCAAATATGGCTTCAAATCTGCAATGTTAAAAGTGGGACTAACCCCAAAATCTGCAGCAGCTCAAGTTTATATGCATTATCATTTACTTTCTCCAACACCTTAAAGGGACCAGCAGACGTGGCATTAGCTTTGATTTGCGAAATTAGGAAATCTATCCTTACGCAAATGTAACCAAACAAGATCTCCAGTGCAAACACAACATGTTTTCTACCCTTATCTCCAGCAAGTTTATATTTAGCATTCATACGCTCAATGTTTTCCTTAGTTAACTCATGCATTTTTAAAATCAATTCAGCACGTTCTTTAGCATCAAAATTAACCTTCTCCAAGATGGAAGAGGCAACAAATCAATAGGTGCACGAGGTAGAAAACCATACACAACTTCAAAAGGCACATCTTAGTAGTAGAATGCAATGAACGATTATAAGCAAATTCAATATGAGGCAAGCATTCCTCCCACATTTTCTTATTATTCTTTAGAACAGCCCTAAGCATAGTAGACAATGTTCTATTGACTACTTCAGTTTGTCCATCGGTTTGGGGGTGACAAGTAGTACTAAAAGCAGTTTAGTCCCCAACTTAGCCCATAAACATCTCCAAAAGTGGCTAAGAAATTTAGTATCACGATCTGAAACAATAGTATTTGGCACACCATGCAAGCGAATAATTTCACGAAAGAACAAATCAGCAACATTGACAAAGATCATCGCTTTTATGACATGGTATAAAGTGTGCCATTTTCGAGAATCTATCCACGACAACAAATATGCTATCCTCCCTTCTTTGTTCGAGGTAAACCTAAAACAAAGTCCATAGATATATCCTCCCAAGGAACACTAGGTACAGAGCAAAGGCATATATAAACCATGAGGATTGAGTCGTGACTTAGCTTTTTGACATGTAGTGCAGCGAGCAACAAAACGCCAACATCCGTCTCATCTTTGGCCGTAAGAAATGTGTAGCAAGTATATCCTCCGTCTTCTTCACGCCAAAGTGTCCCATTAGTCCTCCTCCATGCGCCTCCTGCAACAACAAAAGACGAACGGAGCTAGCTTGAATGCATAGCTTGTTAGAACGAAACACAAATCCATCATTAACGACGAACTTGTTCCATGTTCTACCTTCTTTACAATTCTGCAATACATCGCTAAATTCAGCATCATGCACATATTGATCTTTGATGGTCTCCAAACCAAATTTTTTAAAGTCAAGTTGTGAAAGCATATTATAACGACGAGACAATGCATCAGCAATAACATTTTCTTTACCCTTCTTGTGTTTAATGACATAAGGGAAAGTCTCAATGAATTCAACCCATTTAGCATGTCTACGATTCAGTTTAGCTTGACTTTTAATATGTTTCAAAGATTCATGATCAGAATGTATAACAAATTCTTTGGGCCATAAATAATGTTGCCATGTCTCTAAAGTCCGAACAAGAGCATATAATTCTTTATCATAAGTAGAATAGTTCAGACTAGGCCCACTCAATTTTTCAGAAAAGTATCCAACAGGTTTGCCATCTTGTAATAACACACCTCCTAATCCTATTCCACTAGCATCACATTCAAGCTCAAAAGTCTTATTAAAATCAGGAAGTTGGAGTAAAGGAGCATGTGTCAACTTATCTTTCAATACCGTGAAGGCTTCTTCCTGTGCGGTACCCCAAACAAAAGGCACATCCTTCTTTGTAAGCTCATTGAGAGGTGCAGCAATGGTGCTGAAATCTCTCACAAAACACCTATAGAATCCAGCGAGGCCAAGAAAACTCCTCACTTGTGTGACCGTTTTGGGCTGTGGCCAACTCTCAATAGCTTCAATCTTGGCTTTATCAACTTCAATTCCCTGTGGAGTAACAACATAGCCAAGAAAAGACACTCGGTCGGTGCAAAAGGTGCACTTCCCAAGGTTACCAAACAAACGTGCATCACGTAGAGCAATAAAAACAGCACGTAAATGTTCCAAATGTTCCTCCAAAGATCTGCTATAAATCAATATGTCATCAAAGTAAACTAGCACAAATCGTCCAATGAAAGCACGTAAAACTTCGTTCATTAATCTCATGAAAGTACTAGGTGCATTAGTTAAACCAAAAGGCATGACTAACCACTCATATAATCCAAACTTAGTTTTAAATGCTATTTTCCATTCATCCCCCAATTTCATACGAATTTGATGGTATCCACTACGCAAATCAACTTTGGAGAATATTGTAGAGCCACTCAATTCATCAACCATATCATCTAGCCTAGGAATAGGATGACGATAACGAATAGTAATATTATTAATGCCTCTACAATCAACACACATACGTGATGTACCATCCTTTTTCGGCACTAGAATAATAGGAACAGCACAAGGACTAAGGGATTCGCGTATATAACCTTTGTCGAGAAGCTCTTGTACTTGACGCATAATCTCCATCGTCTCCTCTGGATTGCTACGGTATGGCGCACGGTTTGGCAGTGAAGCACCGGGAATTAAGTCAATCTGATGCTCAATTCCACGAATAGGCGGTAATCCCGGTGGCACGTCTTGTGGAAAGACGTCAGCGAACTCCTGCAAAATGTTAGTGACAGCAGGAGGCAAAGAGGAAGGCTGATAGAGGCAGAGGTGTCCCGTCTTTCGATGAGATGGTGGATTTCGCTTTGGTGGAAGTCGACTTTGACGATCCGACTACGAACGTGCGAGGACGTCGCGCCTTAGCAACCGCTAAACCAACTCCGAGAGGTTATTGACCACGCCGGAGCACGATCATCCTGACCACGAGGGTCTGTTTCCTGCGAGCAAACGAAGAACAAGCAAGAAACTGAGATTGCAATCTGGATATTGCGAATATAAGATGAAAGCTTTATTGATCAAGGTGGGGTTCTGTGGCGCTTTGTGCAGTCGTTGAACACAAACGGCACGCGAAGTTGCAGCTATGGCGAACTTTTGTTCTAAACAAAACCCAAAGTCTAAACGCGCCCTAAGGGCTGTATATATGGAGGAAGAGGGGTGAATTTCGTGGCCCTTGGTGGAGGGTCCAAACTAACCCTATCTCTTGTTTCCCCACACATACGGACTCTAAAAATAGCCTATACTAAGGTATTTCGAAATTACATGGGCCTGCCCAATAATAAGGTGACGACACCGGAATAGCCTCTGGACAAAATTTATGAAGTGGCATCTTGTATATTTCGTCCAAGGCTTCATGCACTCATTATGGTGGCTTCAAAGTCCTGAAATCATCACTTGTAACTCCATTCTTGTCCCCTTATGCATGCCATCATCTCCATGCTTGTTCTTGCTCCAATGTTCATCCTTCTCCAAGCTAGGCCCTTCATTTGTAAGCAAAACAAATGTATCCAATTTAGGCAGCATCATATTCTCATGAACATTAGAATCATTACCAAGAAACGAAATGATGCGGAGCATCCCATGGTCATCCCCATGGACCTATCTCCATCCCATCAAGTGCCAAACGGACCAATGACTCGAGCACGTGCAAGAGCTCTCGAAACCGAGGTGACATCTCTCCTTTCCGAACTACCACTTCCCCTACCCGAGACATGGTTACTACCTCAAACGGATACACTTTGCATGCTCAGGTACCTCGAAGAAGCTAAGGAGCAAGAAGGACCGGAGGGAGAAGATGGACGCGAAGAAGAAGAAGAAGAACGCTAACCACGGTACTACCGCCCGAGCTTACGGTACTACCGCACGAGCTCGCGGTACTACCGCTCCCCTCAAGCGGTACTACCGCTGAGGGGCGGAACTACCGCAAATCTACTACCGCTCCAACACAAGCGGTACTACCGCTCCTGCCAAGCGGTACTACCGCTCCCCCCACTCGCGGTACTACCGCAACCCCAAGCGGTACTACCGCTCGCTAAGCGGTACTACCGCTCGATGGACGGTACTACCGCCTCGCTGCTAGCACAGAATCGGGCCTAGGGCCCATGTATCCCCCTCCCACTTACCTCTTCGTGGACATAAACTATAAATACTCCTCCACCTTCTTCTAGACAGTTTTAGCACTGGATTAGCTCATGTTTGTGTGAGAGCCTTTGCTCATCCACTTGGTTACTTCTCCTCGGAGATCACGACCTCTTCGGAGAAGATCCCCCAAGCGGATTCAAGACCCCTTCTAGGGAAGAACATCAAGGCCTCCTCTTGGAGAAGAACGGTTCCTTTGTATCCTTACCTTTGTTGACTTTGTATCTTGTGGATCTCTTATGTGTGTGGTGATCTAGCACTTGTGTGATCGATTCCCTTGTTGGTTGAGTGATTCTCTCTCGTTTTCCCCGTGTTTTCCCTTGTGCTTCCGCGTGTTCTTCGTATTCCTCCGTAGGATCCCTCCAAACGTGAAAGATCGATTTAATTAGGGTTCCACCTACATCATTATGGTATCATGAGCCACGTTGATCACGTTTTTGGAGCCCCTACCCCTCTTTTTCTAGCTTGATTTTGTTGTTTTCGTCCTAAAAACCCGAAAATCCCCACAAAAATAGCCCCAAAATTTTTTGTGATTTGTTGGTTTGATGATGTTTTGTTGATTTTGATCCATGGATTTGCTTGGTTTCGAGTGGATCTAGCATCTCCCCAAGTTTCCCCACTTTCCATCCACGAAATCTCTCCAATTTTGACCGCGAAATCAGCCTTTTCTGCCCAAAATCGCCCAAATCCTGCTCATCTGCGATTTCCCCCGACTCGCGCGGTACTACCGCCCGACCTGCTTGATACTACCGCTCTGTAGCCTTCTACGGTACTACCAAGAACCTATCGCGGTACTACCGCACCCGGTCGCGGTACTTCCGCCAGGTCCCTCCCAGCCGAAATAGTCGAAAAAAAAAAACCCGACACGAGCGGTACTACCGCCCTTCCCAGCGGTACTACCGCCCTGGACATTTCCAGCTTTCTGAGTTTCACCATTTCCACCATAACTTCCACATCCGGAGTCCGATTTTCGCGTTCTTTAGCTCGTTGAGAAGCTATTGACATTCTCCTTCCTCCTAGATAGGTTACAACATCATTTGACACCATCTAATTTTCCCAATTTTGGCATCTTTGCCTAGGGCTTCCACCACAACATCCGCATAACCACCACCGACTTCCGCAACCTAACCCATTTTGTTCCTTATAGCATTAGTGGTTGTTTGAGTTGCGATTTGAGTCTCCTAAGGTGTTTAGGCTACTTAGGGACCATGTGCTTCCAACTCTTACACCGTGTATAGCCCATCATCCCACTTCCGCATTGCCAAGTGCATACCACCACCGCTTTCCGCTACCACCATTTTGACATTTGTCATTTGAGATTTTGAGTTTGCGGTTTTTCCGTTTCCTAAGGTGTTTCGGCTACTTAGGGACGAGTCTCCATCATCTTGGTATCTACACCAAGAACACCGCCACTCATCATCGCAGCGAGGGCGGTAACCTCGACGACACCATTGTATATTCCCTTGCAATTGCATTGTTAACCCCTAGCCCATTTTGTGTCACTTACCTATCGAGACTAGCCATTTGAGTATTGCCGGCAACGTTACTTGTGCACATTAGTGGTCCATACCTCCCATTGCATACATACCATATCATATTGGTATCATATCATCCATTGTGCCTCAAGTTTGTTCCCGCATATACACAATTGCTATCTTGGTTTGTGCATTGTACAAAAGTGACCATAGCGAAAAAAAAAAAAAAAAAAAGAGCAAAGAGCTCGTGAGCAAGTGCCATAGCATCATACCCATTGCACAGAAGATTGTCAAATCTACATCATATGATCCCATGCTTGAGAGAAACACCGGGAACCATACATACATAGCATACTTGGGATAGAAAGAATATCCATTTTGCATCTTATAGGTTGTGCACAAGTGTCGATCCGCCTATTGAGCAATCGTGCTAGCGTCTCTCTTGAGTTGTGCAACACGAGCGTTTTGGTGGATTCCACATTTTGAGCTCATTCCTTGGTTGCACGACCCCATTTATCTATCCGTGTGTGTGTTTCCGTGTACCTCTCATTGCTATTGGTCTACTTGTTTAAACTTGCAAATTTGTGAATCTCTTTCAACATTATTGACTCTTGCTAACATTTTACATTAAATTTTTGTGCCACTATCCTCACCGAGCTCCACTATAAGCTTTACTTGTGTAGGTGTGAGAACCGACAAGGATTGGTACCAATAGTGCTATTTCATTGTCCCCATTTGAGTGAATTTGATTCATCTTCAACTTTGGTCAAAGGTACATTGGTATACGTTCTTCTCTTTCTACCACTCATATTTGCTCGAGTCTTGTGATGGATAGGCAAGGCATTCCCTCTCCGGTCTACGACAACAACGACGGCGTGAACAACTACATCTCCAAAGCATCTATCTTCGATCTACAACGACAAATACAAGGCGCACAATCAAGATTGCGAGAGCGCATCGAGAACATCTCCATCGACATTCGTCACTCCGAAGCAAGGAAAAGGGACTACATCGACAAGAAGCTTGCCGCACATAAAGAGGAGCAAGATGCAAGGATGGAGGAGATTAGAGCCTTGATCAAGTCTTCTTCCCCTTCATCATCCTCAAGACGACGACGGTCAAGCCACAAGTCTTCGGAGCGCAAACAAGATGCAAGCGCAAGTCGTCCAAGTCAACATCTACATGGCGACCACCATCACATTCGTGATCCACATCGTCATGAAGGGCAAGTCACCTCCAAGCAACATGTGCACGACGACGACGAACGCCTACGAGCTCAAGCACGACAACAACATCATCATCATGAAGATGCTCCACAAGCGCAAATGCACAAGTCCCAACACGCCAAGTCCAAGCTTCAAGAGCACAAAAGAAGACCGCGAGACGACCACAACCAAGTCGGCGCTACGGCTACATCAACCACTTCGGCATCTTCGCCAAGTGTTCTCAAGGCATCTTCGCCTTTGGACGTACGGCATCTTCGCCTACTTCCCACGTGCACGCCTACATCGACTTCATTAAGTCCAAGGCGACTACCTACGAGCGAGGGTGACACTTCCATCTTCGGAAGCCCCTCAAGGAAGATGGCCGAGCATGGGGAACTCCCTTCGGTCATGGAGACGAGCTATGAGGTGCCACATCATATGGACCTCCAACAACAAGACAACGACATGAAGGTCGAGCAAGGACCATCCCCTTCGACCACGGCGATACGAGTTGAGCATGGAGACATTTGCACCTACACCTCTCCGACACCCACATATGTCGAGATGCCCAAAGTGCCATGTGAGGAGAGCCACCACCCCATGAGAGAGATGAGTGACTCCACCATATGTGACATTGAGAGCATTTCCTATGAGAGGATGAGTGTGACCACCACTAGCCCCACACATGAGAGCATGCCACACATCCTATGTGAGGTTGAGAGCCACTTGAGTGACTCCACCAGCCATATGAGTGAGAGCATCCTTGAGGGAGTGAGTGAGCCACAACACTTAGTGAGTGAGGTAGTTGACACGGCATGTGAGGCCACTATGATTTCTAACGCCTTAACCTCTACTCCTAGTGTGTTTTCTTCTTTGGTGCTAGGTCTCCTACATGACGACACGCCTACCATTGATGAGTCCATACCTCCTATGGAGACGACGATGGCCATGATGGACGATGATGCAACCCCCACATGGTCCCATCAAGATGAAGATGACAACGAGACGATCTTCAACACCTCACCTACAACACATGAGCGACGCTCCAAAGGTAACATAGGTGATGGTGCTTCTCTTGTCCCACTAGTGGACTCTCTTGACATTGATTGCTCCCATGATGTTGAACCACCTATGCCCATGCTTCATGCTAGTGAAACTTCTTCATGCCTTGACTTACCTATTTATGATGAATATGATGATGAGCATGTTGAGTTGCCTAGTTGTGGTGCTATGCTCCATAGGATATCATGTGAAAATTCTATTGGTCACATCATGTTTGACAATCCTTTGCACTTGTCATATGCTATGAGTGAGATCTCCCATATTGCCTCATTTCAATCTCAACATAGTAACTATGCATGCCCCATTAAAATAAATCCTATTTGCACTTATGGCATAGATGACGAGATGATGGTAATTGGCTTTTGCTTCTCCTGTGATGATATTGCCATGCCTCCTTTACATGATTTACGCAATTCATCTAATATGTCATGCCATGATCACATTGTTCCGAATATGCATTGTTTTGGATGTTGTCAATATTCTCCATGTGATGTTGCTACTCATGCTCATGAGGAGACCCCCATAGTTTCCTCATACATATTAGGAGATCTTGATGCATTTCATACTTTGCATGATTCCCATGATAGTATGCACCTTATGCATTCCATGAATAACAATGCTCTAGATATTTCTCATGATGCATTACATCCTTTGAGTCTCCATTATGCCATAAATAATAACAAACCTATCATGATGGATGACATGTTCCTATATCACGCATCTCATTTATTTGAGCATTGGCTATTTTGTGCTAACAAACACATGCACGTGCGCATCATGATGGATGATGTGTACATATACCACGCACACACAATTTTTCCTTTATCTTTGTCTTGTGTAGGTACTCACGTATACTCGTCAACCTCTCAATCCCAAGAGTTGACGAAGCGAGCTCTTGAGAGCAACGATGACTTGGGATCCCGTGGACTATCCTTACCACCATTCCCTTCGCGCAAGGACTACGCGCAACTCCTCTACTTGGCTCTCACACGGCTATGGGCAATTTACCACTTCTCACATTATGCTCATATTACCGTGTTCACTTTGCATACTATGCTTGCTTCTATGCCTTTGCCATGCAATTGTGACCCTTGCTTGCATTTACCCATGATTCACAATTATGCTAATCCTATGTGTATTCGCATGCTTGGTGGAGATCCTTGTTGCTCTTGCCATGTTTATCATGTGCCCCATACTATTGATGCTTGTTGTGTTGGGAGAGTCATTATGCCTTATTGCTATTTACATATGGCTTCTCACCGAGATATTCATGCTATTTTCTCACATCTTGCTTTCATGCTTGTGCCATGTCTTGTGAATTATTCATGCACACTATTTGCACCAATGACATGCTTGCCATGATTCCTTCTAGTACGTTGCATCTTTGCACTACTAGCTTGCTTGACTTGATAGCTATGATTGCTTACTATGTTGCATCACCCATGTTCCACTATTACTTGCTTTCTTGGGTTGATGACATAGATGTTGATGCCTCTCACTTGATTTGTCATGATCATTGTCTCTTGTCTCCATTAGTTGCATCTCTCATATCACCTTGTATGGAGTGCCAACTTACTATGCTTATTGATCTTGGAGATTTGGACACTTTACTTGTGATGCATGCTTGTTTGATTGAGCCTATTGCACATGGTTGTTCTTGCATCATATGCCTCCATACTTTGAAATGCTCCCTTGTACTTTCTTATGATGAGCATGATGCATACACTTGTTCGGTATCTTACCACACGAATGATAGGTTTTGCATTTCCGCTAACCTCATTTGTTTTTCCGAGTGTTTGTCATTTTCTTTCAATTTGGAGGTTTCACAAGGCGATGCCGTTATGCGACAACTTGATTATGTGAAGGCATACATGATGAGCAACTCCAACATCTTCGGGAACATTCATAAGGTGAACTCCTTCCCTTTGAGCCACCCTCAAATATGCATATTGGATGGGTCACTCTTTCATTGTTGTTTCCTTCTTGTTGTCTACATGTTACATCTATTGGATGGAGGAGCAACATTGGAGATTGGCTCTATGGACCTTCACATTGAGGAGCGCTCGCACTTATTGGATGCACCTTCGGAACTCCACTCATGCCTCGACATCGAGCTTTGGTACACCAACACCTCCATATTTGTTGATTGTGCTCATACATGTCATGCTCGATGGACATATCATACTCACCACAAGTTTGCACCCTATGCATGGATTGACTCACATTGTGATTGCCTTGTTGCATCTTGTATTCCCATGTCATCCATGATATATGATCTTGTGCATTTCCTTAGCAAATTTGTTGTAATCTACCGTGATGGCATATTCATACATCATGATCATATTGCCCACCATCAATTGAATGATAGCTTACACATATTGAGCATCCATTGCCATATTCATGCTATTGATAAAACATCTCACTATGACATCATTTTGCACCGTGGTTGCATAGATCATATTTACAACACATTTGTTTACACAATGATTGCATTTCCTCCCATGAATGCTTTGCATCTCATTCTCGATCATCTTGATATGCTTCATGCGCTTTGTCACCACCAATCTTACCGCACGGACTCATTCTTACAGGATGGACATTTTGTGTGCGCTAACCATTGTATTTCCGAGTGTTGCTTGTGTTTGCTCTTTTTGCATGTTTATCACTCCGGCGACACCTTGGACTACTTGGATTGCGCCATGTCTTCAACTTCTTCCAACTACAAGTCCGTCTATGACAAACGTTTCCATGGTGATGAGGATCACGATCCGAGGTCGGATCCTTTCGAAGGGAGGGGAGATGATGCGGAGCATCCCATGGTCATCCCCATGGACCTATCTCCATCCCATCAAGTGCCAAACGGACCAATGACTCGAAACACGTGCAAGAGCTCTCGAAACCGAGGTGACATCTCTCCTTTCCGAACTACCACTTCCCTACCCGAGACATGGTTACTACCTCAAGCGGATACACTTTGCATGCTCAGGTACCTCGAAGAAGCTAAGGAGCAAGAAGGACCGGAGGAGAAGATGGACGCGAAGAAGAAGAAGAAGAACGCTAACCACGGTACTACCGCCCGAGCTTACGGTACTACCAAGACGAGCTCATGCAGTACTACTGCTCCCTCAAGCGGTACTACACCGAGGGGCGGAACTACATAAAATCTACTACCGCTCCAACACAAGCGGTACTACATCTGCCAAGCGGTACTACCGCTCCCCCCACTCGCGGTACTACCGCAACCCCAAGCGGTACTACCGCTCGCTAAGCGGTACTACCGCTCGATGGACGGTACTACCGCCCTGCCTGCGCGCAGAATGCGGGCCTAGGGCCCATGTATCCCCCTCCCACTTACCTCTTCGTGGACATAAACTATAAATACTCCTCCACCTTCTTCTAGACAGTTTTAGCACTGGATTAGCTCATGTTTGTGTGAGAGCCTTTGCTCATCCACTTGGTTACTTCTCCTCGGAGTTCACGACCTCTTCGGAGAAGATCCCCCAAGCGGATTCAAGACCCCTTCTAGGGAAGAACATCAAGGCCTCCTCTTGGAGAAGAACGGTTCCTTTGTATCCTTACCTTTGTTGACTTTGTATCTTGTGGATCTCTTATGTGTGTGGTGATCTAGCACTTGTGTGATCGATTCCTTGTTGGTTGAGTGATTCCCTCTCGTTTTCCCCGTGTTTTCCCTTGTGCTTCCGCGTGTTCTTCGTATTCCCTCCGTAGGATCCCCTCCAAACGTGAAAGATCGACGAATTAGGGTTCCACCCTACATCACGAAAGTACCTGGTACTTAAGTTGGCGTGCGCGAGCTCTAGTAATTGGTCCAGTATGTATAGCAGCAGGGGCTGTGGGTGTAACAATGGTATTGATGTCCTCATCATGTCTAGTTCTTTTAGAGTTTCGAGTTCTGTTCACATTAGTCACGCCGCCACTGCATCATTATCCCTTCCGCTGTCCACCATCCCATCTATTAATTCCACCACGTGCTACGCGCTGTTCATTGTCATAATCATAGTTGAGGTCATTCACATCTTCGCCTGATCCAATCTGCATCTTATCTAGTTTGTCTTGGAAAGAGGGAGAAAAAAAGAGAGAGAAAAAAGAGAGAAAAAGGAAAGAAAAAGAAAATGAGAGAGAAGAAAAAGAAAAAAAAGAGTGAGAAAAAAAAGAGAGAAGAAAAAAAATCGAATCTATCTCGAATCAATCTCGTACCTGAATTCGGATTGGAATCTGTTTTGCGCACTGTTCAGTAAAACAGGTGTATCTTCCTCATACGAAGTCCGTTTTGGCTCTGTGAGTACTCAAATTGAAGCTAGAGACGAGCCGCATCTAAATAGTTGCCGAAGCTAGTTCAATAATTGACACCTCAAAATCGGCTTCTAAATAGGTCTTTTTGCCCTCTTGATCGTGGACACAACTTGTTCCAATTTTTTATGCCAGTTTTAGAATTCTTTGACTCCTTATATCAACTCGGAATTGAGTGATTCTTTTTTGCATTGGAAAGCTTGAGTTAGTAGCATTATTTGAAAGAATTTATCAGAAAATTGGCTCAAACTTTTCAAGAGGAAAGTTGGAGAGAGAGTTGTTGTATGTCCTGCTTGGCAGTTGTTTTTCATCATTATCTTCACTGCCGTTGTGATTTTCACTTATATCTTGCTGTCAAGAGCTACTTAGTATCCTTCATTGATGCTAGTTGTGCTACGTCGTGACCTCATTAGTGTTCTAGGCTCGCGTCTCTAGTCCGGTCTAGCCTAGGACCAGCACAGTACCGTCGTTGAGCGTTTATTCAACATTGCATCTTTGAATTGATTATTGCTATATTTTTGCTACCATATATAGCCAACCCAGCTCCACATATTTCTACACCGTGTATACGAACGTCCCCCTGGCAATCGCTTTACTCAATATTCAAAGTTACTTGACACCGCTGGTTGCCGATCACCGCCTGCTGCATGGTAAGAACTTGTAAGACATTGATATTTGGTTTACTGTGAGCGTTTTACCACCACATCCTAGTAGTTATAGGAACATTATTTTTGGATTTTATTTCTTGTTCTACTAATCATGACAGGATCCAGAGTCAATTCATGGGCTTTGTCAATCGCGGGAGACATGCCACCACCTATGCAAATACCACAACCGTCACGAGAGGTGCACAAACACACACAAGCACATGGCCAGTGATGAGGACATCAATACCATTGTTACACCCACAGCCCCTGCTGCTATACATACTGGACCGATTACTAGAGCTCGCGCACGCCAACTAAATTACCAGGTACTTTCGTTTCTTGGTAATGATTCTAATGTTCATGAGAATATGATGCTGCCTAAATTGGATACATTTGTTTTGCTTACAAATGAAAGGCCTAGCTTGGAAAAGGATGAACATTGGAGCAAGAACAAGCATGGAGATGATGGCATGCGCAAGGGGGATAAGAACGGAGTTACAAGTGATGATTTCAGGACTTTGAAGCCACCATAATGAGTGCATGAAGCCTTGGACGAAATATACAAGATGTCACTTCATAAATTTCGTCCAGAGGCTATTCTAGGTGCTGCGTCACCTTATTATTGGGCCAGACCCATGTAATTTCGAAATACATAAGTATAGGCTATTTTTAGAGTCCAGATGTGTGGGAACAAGAGATAGGGTTAGTTTGGACCCCTCTACCAAGGGCCACGAAATTCACCCTCTTCTCTCCATATATACAGCCCTTAGGGCACCGTTTAGACTTTGGGTTTTGTTTAGATCAAAAGTTAGCCATAGCTGCAACCGCGCATGCCGTTTGTGTTCAACGACTAGACAAAGGCGTCAAAAACCCCACCTTGATCAATAAAGCTTTCATCTTATATTCGCAATATCCAGATTGCAATCTTAGTTTCTTGCTTGTTCTTCGTTTGCTCGCAGGAAATAGACCCTCGTGGTCGTTGATCGTGCTCGGCGTGGTCAATAACCTCTTGGAGTTGGTTTAGCGATTGCTATATGCGGCGTCCTCGCCGCTTCGTAGTCGGATCGTCAAAGTCGACCTCCACCAAAGCGAAATCCACCATCTCATCGAAAGGCGGGACACCTTTGCCTTTATCAAGTGGTATCAGATTTCCGGGTTGCTCGGTGAGATTTTACAGTTTTTCGTAGTTTAGATCGAGTCTGTTCTTCATACCTATAGTCCACGAAAAAGCCAAAAAAATTAGGGTTAGTTCATCCCGTCCAACCAATCTGAGCCTTTGCATAATCTTTTACGTATTTGCTTTGTTGAATTTGCGGTTGCATCGTCGTGTCAAGTTCTGGTCTTAGCTTCTAGTCTTTTAGAGTTTGAGTTCATTCACGAGGTTGTCACGTCGCCGCTGCCATATACCACCACCACATATTCACCGCCAATCCGAATCCATATACGCCACCACATATCCGCCGCCATCACGCCCATCCGAGTCCACCGCAACATATATCCGCCACCAATCCGAGTTCCACCAGATTCATCTCCGCCACGGTCCGAGTTCCACGGACTCATCTCCGCCACCAGTCCGAGTTCCACCAGATTCATCTCCGCCACCAGTCCTAGTCCGAGTCTCGATTTCCAGATCACGCGATACTCCGAGTCATGATAGGAGAGGACTCCCCAACTTCCAAGCCATCCGCAGAAGAAAAACAGTTCCAGTTTCAAAAAAAAACTAAGTTTGGAAAATTCTGGCTAGGCAGTTTTTAGACCATTTGTAGACCTTTCCGAAAAAAATTGTTGCGGAGCAAAAAAAAAAGAGGAAAAATAGTGCAAAAAAAAGGAAAAAAAAGAGAAAAAAAATTCAGAGTGTGCTCCTCCCTTGTTTACGTGCAGCGCCGTGATTTTGTTAGTGTTCTAGGCTCGTGTCTCTAGCACGGTCTAGCCTAGGACCAACCTGATCTCGTCGTTGAGCGTTTATTCAACTTTGCATCTCTGAATTGATTATTGCTGATCTTTTTTGCTACCATATTATAATCCTTCCCAGCTCCACATACATCTACGTCGTGCGTTTGATTCTCCTTGTAATCGCTATAGCCAAGCTTTGAGAGTTTTGACTACAACGGTTGCCGATCACCGCTTCTTCTTTGGGTAAGAACTGGTAAGAATTTGAGATTTGCTTGACGGATTTGTGACTGTCCACCACACCACCACCACCACTTCCTAGTAGTCTGTAGGATCATATTCTTGTGTGTTTCTATTGTTGTTAACCATGGCGGGATCACAAGCCGATGAGACTGATTGGCGAACAGACGAACAAACAGCTACATGATAAGTTTCACAAATGATGATTGGACAGTGCAAGATGTGCTAAACAGATTTGACGAGGCCATGGAGAAGATAGATGGCATTGAGAAGACGTTTGAAACAAAGCTTGATAGCAAGTTTGATGAATTGCTCGCTGCGTTTTCCACAACCACCGCCGGCTGCACCTATCGCACCTCTGCAAGAACGACAACAACTCGCCCCTTCCGAATCAAGATGGGCGAGCTCAGCGTGTTCCTATTGAGCGAGACAAAATTCTGGTGCCGCTGCTCTCTGCTGTTGGTGCTTCTTTGGCTCCTCGCTGCTCGCTGCTGCTGGTACCGAGGAGGATGATGAGTATGCGGGCGATTATGAGGATGAGGTTGATCAACATCGAACTACGTGCAACCACCAGCACCACAACCACCGTGTCGTCCACATGCAAATAATGGCAATGTTAGGGCTCCCCTCAGTGCGAGATCATGACCATCTCCCTAAACTGAAATTGAATATTCCACCATTTGAGGGTAGATATGTTCTGATATATATCTTACTTGGGAGTTAGAAACTGAACAACGATTTACATGTATACAATATCACGAGGAGAGACGTGTTCCTGCTGCTGTTTGTGCTTTCACTAGCTTTGCATGTGTTTGGTGGTCCGAACATTGTAGATTATATCCTGTTCCAGCTACTTGGGCTGCTTTGAAAACTGCTATGCGTACTCGTTGGGTTCCACCATATTATCAGCGTGAATTACTTCAAAATTGCAGCGCTTAAGACAAGGAAAAATTCCGTGAAGAATATTATCGGGAATTACAAAATGGCTTGATTAGATGTGGTATTGTTGAGGAGAATGAAGCTATGCTTGCACGTTTTCGGGTGGATTAAATAGAGATTCAGACCATTCTAGACTATAAGGATTATAATAATATCACTCGTTTATTCCATCTTGCTTGTAAAGCTGAGCGTGAAGTGCAGGATCGACGAGCATTGGTGCGCATTAACTTTTCTGCGCAGTCGACCTTCATCATGGACACCACGTGCATCATCTACTTCCACCGCACCATCACCTCCTTCAAAGCCACCTCCAACCGTGATACAAGAAAGCGAGCACAACCACCACTATCGCCAAGAGCACACCGCCGGGCCTGCATAGAGCTCTTCTTCTTCCATGGCGTCAGCAGGGCACACAAGTGATATTATTTGTCGCCGTTGTAAGGAAGAGGACATTTTATGAGAGAATGCAAATCTCAGCGTGTGATGATTGCTCTTGAGGATGGTGGGTATGAGTCCGCTAGTGACTATGATGAGGAGACTTTGGCTCTTATTACACATGAGGAACACGGTGGAGATGATTCGATCATGAGACACAATACATGGCTCTTGAAGATCTTGACCGGTATGAATGTTTAGTTGCTCAACGTGTTTTGAGTGTGCAGTTACACAAGTGAGCAAAATCAGAGGCATAATTTGTTCCATACAAAGGAGTTGTGAAGGAACGTTCTATTCGCGTCATCATAGATGGAGGGAGCTGCAACAACTTGGCTAGCATGGAGATGGTGGAGAAGCTATCTCTCACCACAAGACCACATCCACATCCTTACTACATCCAATGGTTCAACAACAGCGGCAAGGTTAAGGTAACACGTACTATTCGTGTGCATTTTAGTATCTCTACATATGCTGATTATGTTGATTGTGATGTGGTACCTATGCAAGCATGTTCCTTATTACTTGGTCGACCATGGCAATTTGATAAAAATTCTGTACACCATGGTTCATAAGGATAAAAATATTACTTTGCTTCCTATGACTCCTGAGTCCATTTTGAAAGATGATATTAATAGAGCTAATAAAGCAAAACAGGAGAAAAATAAGAGTGAAAATCAGATTGTGGCAAAAGAATTTGAGCAACATATGAAGCCTAATAGTAAACCATCTAGTGTTGTTTCTGAAATTAAATTGAAAAGTGCATGTTTACTTGCCACAAATCTGATATTGATGAGCTAGATTTTAGCAAATCTGTTTGCTATGCTTTTGTGTGCAAAGAGGCATTATTTTCATTCGAGGACGTGCCTTCCTCTTTGCCCCTCCTGTCACTAACATTTTGCAGAGTTCACGACGCGTCTTTCCACAAGGCGTGCCACCGGATTACCACCTATTTGAGGATTGAGCATCAAATTGACTTAATTCCCGGTGCATCATTACCCAACCGTGCTCCATACCGTACCAATCCGGAGGAGACGAAGGAGATTATCGTCAAGTCACGTGAGCTGCTCGACAAAGGTTATATCGCGAATCCCTTAGTCCTTGTGCTGTTCCTATTAGTCTAGTGCCGAAAAAGGATGGTACGTCACGTATGTGTGTTGATTGTAGAGGCATTAATAATATTACTATTCGTTATCGTCATCCTATTCCTAGGCTAGATGATATGCTTGATGAATTGAGTGGCTCTACAATATTCTCCAAAGTTGATTTGCGTAGTGGATACCATCAAATTCGTATGAAATTGGGAGATGAATGGAAAACAACATTTAAAACTAAGTTTGGATTATATGAGTGGTTAGTCATGCCTTTTGGGTTAACTAATGCACCTAGTACTTTCATGAGATTAATGAACGAAGTTTTACGTGCTTTCATTGGACGATTTGTGGTAGTCTTTTTGATGATATACTTGATTTATAGCAAATCTTTGGAAGAACATTTGGAACATTTACGTGCTGTTTTTAATGCTCTACGTGATGCACGTTTGTTTGGTAACCTTGGGAAGTGCACCTTTTGCACCGACCGAGTATCTTTTCTTGGCTATGTTGTTACTCCACAGGGAATTGAAGTTGATAAAGCCAAGATTGAAGCTATTGAGAGTTGGCCGCAGCCCAAAACGGTCACACAAGTGAGGAGTTTCCTTAGCCTCGCTGGTTTCTATAGGCGTTTTGTGAGAGATTTCAGCACCATTGCTGCACCTCTCAACGAGCTTACAAAGAAGGATGTGCCTTTTGTTTGGGGTACCGCACAGGAAGAAGCCTTCACGGTGTTGAAAGATAAGTTAACACATGCTCCGTTATTCCAACTTCCTGATTTTAATAAGACTTTTGAGCTTGAATGTGATGCTAGTGGAATTGGATTAGGAGGTGTGTCATTACAAGATGGCAAACCTGTTGCATACTTTTCTGAAAAATTGAGTGGGCCTAGTCTGAATTACTCTACTTATGATAAAGAATTATATGCTCTTGTTCGGACTTTAGAAACATGGCAACATTATTTATGGCCCAAAGAATTTGTTATACATTCTGATCATGAATCTTTGAAACATATTAAAAGTCAAGCTAAACTGAATCGTAGACATGCTAAATGGGTTGAATTCATTGAGACTTTCCCTTATGTCATTAAACACAAGAGGGGTAAAGAAAATGTTATTGCTGATGCATTGTCTCGTCGCTATACTATGCTTTCACAACTTGACTTCAAAATATTTGGTTTGGACACCATCAAAGATCAATATGTGCATGATGCTGATTTTAAAGATGTATTGCAGAATTGTAAAGAAGGAAGAACATGGAACAAGTTTGTCGTTAATGATGGATTTGTGTTCCGTGCTAACAAGCTATGCATTCCAGCTAGCTCCGTTCGTCTTTTGTTGTTGCAGGAGGCGCATGGTGGAGGACTAATGGGACACTTTGGCGTGAAGAAGACGGAGGACGTACTTGCTACACATTTCTTTTGGCCAAAGATGAGGCGGATGTTGAGCGTTTTATTGCTCGTTGCACTACATGTCAAAAAGCTAAGTCACGACTCAATCCTCATGGTTTATATATGCCTTTGCTGTACCTAGTGTTCCTTGGGAGGATATATCTATGGACTTTGTTTTAGGTTTACCTAGAACAAAGAAGGGAAGGATAGCATATTTGTTGTCGTGGATAGATTCTCGAAAATGGCACACTTTATACCATGTCATAAAAGCGATGATCTTGTCAATGTTGCTGATTTGTTCTTTCGTGAAATTATTAAGCTTGCATGGTGTGCCAAATACTATTGTTTCAGATCGTGATACTAAATTTCTTAGCCACTTTTGGAGATGTTTATGGGCTAAGTTGGGGACTAAACTGCTTTTAGTACTACTTGTCACCCCAAACTGATGGACAAACTGAAGTAGTCAATAGAACATTGTCTACTATGCTTAGGGCTGTTCTAAAGAATAATAAGAAAATGTGGGAGGAATGCTTGCCTCATATTGAATTTGCTTATAATTGTTCATTGCATTCTACTACTAAGATGTGCCCTTTTGAAGTTGTGTATGGTTTCCTACCTCGTGCACCTATTGATTTGTTGCCTCTTCCATCTTGGGAGAAGGTTAATTTTGATGCTAAAGAACGTGCTGAATTGATTTTAAAATGCATGAGTTAACTAAGGAAAACATTGAGCGTATGAATGCTAAATATAAACTTGCTGGAGATAAGGGTAGAAAACATGTTGTGTTTGCACCGGAGATCTTGTTTGGTTACATTTGCGTAAGGATAGATTTCTGATTTGCACAAATCAAAGCTAATGCCACGTGCTGCTGGTCCCTTTAAGGTGTTGGAGAAAGTAAATGATAATGCATATAAACTTGAGCTGCCTGCAGATTTTGGGGTTAGTCCCACCTTTAACATTGCAGATTTGAAGCCATATTTGGGTGAGGAAGATGAACTTCCGTCGAGGACGACTTCATTTCAAGAAGGGGAGGATGATGAGGACATCAATACCATTGTTACACCCACAACCCTGCTGCTATACATCTTGGACCAATTACTAGAGCTCACAAGACGCCAACTAAATTACCGGTACTTTCGTTTCTTGGTAATGATTCTAATGTTCATGAGAATATGATGTCGCCTAAATTGGATACATTTGTTTTGCTTACAAATGAAGGGCCTAGCTTGGAGAAGGATGAACATTGGAGCAAGAACAAGCATGGAGATGATGGCATGCAAAGGGGAACAAGAATGGAGTTACAAGTGATGATTTCAGGACTTTGAAGCCACCATAATGAGTGCATGAAGCCTTGGACGAAATATACAAGATGCCACTTCATAAATTTCGTCCAGAGGCTATTCTAGGTGCTGCGTCACCTTATTATTGGGCCAGACCCATGTAATTTCGAAATACATAAGTATAGGCTATTTTAGAGTCCGTATGTGTGGGAAACAAGAGATAGGGTTAGTTTGGACCCCTCTACCAAGGGCCACGAAATTCACCCCCTCTTCCTCCATATATACAGCCCTTAAGGCACCGTTTAGACTTTGGGTTTTGTTTAGATCAAAAGTTCGCCATAGCTGCAACTTCGCGTGCCGTTTGTGTTCAACGACCGCACAAAGGCGTCACAGAACCCCACCTTGATCAATAAAGCTTTCATCTTATATTCGCAATATCCAGATTGCAATCTTAGTTTCTTGCTTGTTCTTCATTTGCTCGCAGGAAATAGACCCTCGTGGTCAGGTTGATCGTGCTCCGGCGTGGTCAATAACCTCTCGGAGTTGGTTTAGCGATTGCTAAGGCGCGACGTCCTCGCACGCTCGTAGTCGGATCGTCAAAGTCGACTTCCACCAAAGCGAAATCCACCATCTCATCGAAAGATCGGGACACCCCGCCTCTATCAGGCAGGTTAGCTCTTTACCGTCATTTGAGGGTAGATTTAATCCTGCTATTTATCTAGCTTGGGAGCTTGAAGTAGAACAAGTTTTTAGTCACCATGTTTTTTCTGAACTTGAGCGAGTACGAGCTTGATGCGGAGCATCCTTCCATCATCCCCATGGACTCTACATCGACACATCCAACCCCAAAAGGACCTATGACTCAAGCACGTGCAAGAGCTCTTGAAACCGAGGTGACATCACTCCTCTCACAATTCCCTTTCGATTCACATGAGACATGGTTACTACCTCAAACGGAAATGCTATGCATGCTTAGGTACCAAGGAGTCAACCTAGAAGAAGCTACAGCTCAAAAGGGACATCAAGAGCGAGAGGAGGAGCTGCAGAGTCCAAAGACGAGCGGTACTACTTCCTCGACCAAGCGGTACTACCGCTGAGCCGAGCCAGGCGGCACTACTGCTCGAGATCCTCCCTACGTCCGCCGAACCCGACAAACTCCAGGAATCGAGCAGGCGCAGAGGCGGTACCGCCCTCCCGAAGGTACTACCATGAAGCACCTCGGCGGTACTACCGCCCTCCAGAGCGGTACTACTGGCTGAAGCACCTCAAGCGGTACTACCGCCCTCCCGAAGGTACTACCGCCTGCTGTAGTCATGCGCGTTTGGGCCGAGGCCCATGTACTCGTTTCGCCCCCAACTTACCCCTTTGAGAACCTAGACTATAAATAGACCATCCCCTCATCCTTTCTAGGGCTAGCATTGGATTAGCTCATATTTGTGTGTGAGAGCCTTTGCTCATCCACCGGTACTTCTCCACGGAGATCAGGACCTCCGTCTAGGAGAAGATCCATCGGATTCAAGACCCCTATACGGGAAGATCCCCTCGTGGATTCAAGGCCTCCTCCGGGAGATGAACGGTTCCTTTGTATCCTTACCTTTGTTGACTTTGTATCTTGTGGATCTCTTATGTGTGTGGTGATCTAGCACTTGTGTGATCGATTCCTTGTTGGTTGAGTGATTCCGTCTCGTTTTCCCCGTGTTTCCCCTTGTGCTTCCGCGTGTTCTTCGTGTTCCCTCTGTAGGATACCCTCCAAACGTGAAAGATCGACGAATTAGGGTTCCACCCTACATCATATGGTATCATGAGCCACGTTGATCACGTTTTTGGAGCCCCTACCCCTCTTTTTCTAGCTTGATTTTGTGTGTTCTTGCCTAAATCCGAAAATCCCCACCAAAAATAGCCCCAAATTTTTTTTGTGATTTGTTGGTTTGATGATGTTTTGTTGATTTTGATCCGTGGATTTGCTTGGTTTCAAGTGGATCTAGCATTCCACCAAGTTTCCCCTCTTTCCATCCACAAAATCCATCGAATTTTGACCCCGAAATCACCCTTTTCCGCCCCAAAATCGCGAAACAATTCGAGCAGTCGAGAAAATCCCGACACGATCGGTACTACCGCCCTACAGCGGTACTACCATGAACCTCAAGCGGTACTACCGCCCGAGCACGGTACTACCGCCAGGCCCTCCCAGCCGAAATAGTCGAAAAAACCCGACACGAGCGGTACTACCGCCCTTCCCAGCAGTACTACCGCCCTGAACATTCAACTTTACGAGTTTCACCATTTCCACCATAACTTCCACATCCGGAGTCCGATTTTCGCGTTCTTTAGCTCGTTGAGAAGCTATTGACATTCTCCTTCCTCCTAGATAGGCTACAACACCATTGGACACCATCTAAATTTCCAAATATTGGCATCTTTGCCTAGGGCTTTCAACACATCATACACTATACCACCTTCGTTTTCCGCTACCACCATGGTTGTTTTTGTTCTTTGAGAATTTGAGTTGTGGTTCCCGTGTCCTATTGTGTTTCGGCTATATAGGTACGGTTCGACGTCAACATCACCACCGCTCATCTTCGCCAAGGACTCATCATCGCCAAGGACGGTAACCTCGACGACATCTTTGTCATCTATCGCAATTGCATTGATAACCATCATAGCCCATCTTTTGCGTTGCTTACCCATCGAGACTAGCCATTGAGTATTGCCGGCAACGTGACTTGTGCACATTAGTGATCATACTCCATAGCATACATACCATACTATAGTGGTGCATATCTCGAGATCCACTTGTGTGTCACAAAGTTGTCATCGCATACACAATTGCTATCTTGGTTCGTGAAGTTTGCATAAGAAAAGAGCTCAAAAGAGAAAGAGCCACCCAAGCTTTTAAGCAAAAGAGAAAGATAAGCAAAGAGCTTATAAGCAAGAACCATAGCATCATACTACATTAAGATTGTCATATAAGATCATCTTGGATCATTGCACCGAAATACCAAACATATAGCATACTTGGGATAGAGATCGTTGCATTTTTGCCTAGTAGGTTGTGCACAAGCTCCGTATCCGCCTATTGTGCAATCGTGCTAGCGTCTCTCTAGTATTGTGCAACAAGAGCATTCTCGTGGATTCCACATTTTGGCTCACTTTTGGTTTGCACAATCCCATTTATCTATTTACGTGTGTGTTTCCGTGTACCACTACTTGCTTGGTCTACTTGTTACATTTGCGAATTTGCGAATCTTCTTCAACATTTTTGGAGTCAAGCTAACGATTGCAATCAATTTTGTGCCACCATCCTAACCAAGCTCCACCAAAAGCTTTTACTTGTGTAGGTGTGAGAATCGACAAGGATCGGTACCAATAGTGCTATTTTATTGTCCGCATTTGAGTGAACTTGATTCATCTTCAACTTCGGTCAAAGGTACATTGGTATTAGTTCTTCTCCTTCTACCACTCACAATTTGCTTGAAATGATGGATAGGCCAAGTTCTTCTACAAACCCACTCTTCATCGAGCAAGACGACGACATGTCATCATCGTCACCAAGAGCCACCTCTTGGTAGCATGAACGAGCTCTCCATCAAGAGCAACAAGCAATGAGCGAGCGCGATCGACAACCTCTCCATCGACTTGCGACTCTCGAGAAGCGTACAAAGAGATTACCGACAACAAACTCGACGCGACAAGAAAGAGAATGATGCAAGAATGGGCGAGATCCGCGCCTTGTTGGTGAACCGCGTAACTTCTACCCTTCACACTCAAGGCGGAGCCACTCAAGTCGCCACTCCGACGACTCCTTCTCCGACACAAGTACACCGTCATCGAACATTCTTCGTCGAGCCGCGCGTCAAGACCGTCATGCATCTCGCAACCCGCTACACGACAAGAATCTCCAAGAGCAAGTTCATGAAGAAGTTCCTCGTCCTCAATCGAGCCAAATGGCGTTTGCTCAAGCTCAAGAACGACAACGTCTTCACCACCAACAAGAACAAGAACGAGCGCGCCTACACCAAGAGCAACAAGATGCCGAGGCTCAACGTCTTCAACAACAACAACGAGAAGCACAAGCTCTTGAAGCGGAACGTGCCCTTCAAGCATCAACTCGAGCTCTCGCCAACCGTAATCGCGAAAGGCGCAATCAAGAGGAAGCACTTCGAGAAGAAATACAAGAGAGGAACTACCATCCGCGTGCGCAACGTCAAGCTCCTCAAGCTCATCCTCCACCTCAAGGTCAACAAGAGCAAGTTGGTCATGGACTTCCTCCTCGCCAAGAGCAACATGAGGATGATTACCCTCCACGTCAAGAACGTCATCATCACCATCGACCTCAAAACAATGAAGAACATCGCTATGGCAAGCTCAAGTTCACAATGCCCAAGTTCAATGGAACCAATGATCCCGAAGAGTACCTCTCATGGGCATTGAAGGTCGACAAAATCTTTCGTTTGCACAACTATGAGGAAGAGAAGAAGATCGCTATGGCATCACTTGAGTTCCAAGACTATGTGCTCATATGGTGGGAACAAGTCCTTGGCGCCGACAAGCAAGAGGTGAACCTCCAATCACCACTTGGGCTCAAATGAAGGATGTCATGCGAGCACGCTTTGTGCCCACCTACTACAACCGTGATCTCTTCAAGAAGCTACAACTCCTCAAGCAAGGAACAAAGAGTGTTGAAGAATACTACAAAGAAATGGAGATTGCCATGATTCGAGCCAATGTCAAGGAAGATGATGAGCAAACAATGGCACGATTCTTGAATGGACTCAATCACCCCATCAAGAAGATCGCCGACTTCCAACCCTACTCCAACCTCATTGAGCTCGTGCATCAAGCTACAAAGGCGGGCGTCAAGTACAAGATGACTTCAAACGCCAAGTACTCCTCCAAGATACACGGCTTCTCCAACAACCAAGCTTCAACAACTACTCCACCTTCGACATCAATCAAGCCTTCTACAAGCAACGACGACAAGTCAAGTTACAAGAAAACTTCCGCAAGTTCAAGTCGTCTTCCTCCTACTACAAGCAACTTCAAGCCGCGTGCGTCATCATCTACTCCAACCGATGAGACCGTCAAGACAAGCTCCTTCAAGTGTTTCACTTGCGGCGGCCGAGGCCACAAGTCCTATGAATGCACCAACAAGCGCACCATGATCCTCAACGACGATGGCACATACGACTCAATGAGTGAAGATGAAATGGAAGCTATTGAGCAAGTGGCCATGCACCGTGGCGTGAATGAGGATGAAGATGATCAAGTCTTTTGTGATGAAGATCTGAGCCCGCTCTCGTTGTCTCCAAGGTCTTGACACTTCAACATCAACAAGAAGAAGACCAACGATGCCACATCTTCCACACAAAGGCCGGCATCAATGGACGATCCGTCAAGGTCATCATCGATGGAGGTAGTTGCCACAACTTGCAAGCGAAGAACTATGCTCCAAGCTCCAATTGGTCAAGAAGAAGCATCCGCAACCATACAAGGTTCAATGGCTAAGTGACTCGGCACTATCTGAGTTGAGCATACGGTCCAAGTATCCTTCAAAATAGGTGCATATGAAGACACTTTGGAGTGTGATGTGGTCCCAATGACCGTTTGCCACCTCCTCCTTGGTCGGCCATGGCAATTCGACCGTGGTGTCTACCACAATGGGCGTACAAACCACTATAGCTTCAAGATAAAAGGCAAAGAATATGTCCTACGACCCATGTCTCCTAGTCAAGTGATTGCCGACAAACAAGCCACCAACCAAAGAGAGAAGAGTGAGAAAGTAAGCCACCAAAAAGTGAGTGAGAGCCACAAGCCAAATTTGAGCGCCTCTTAGCCTAGAGAAAAACCTCATACTATTCACCACCAAACATGAGATGAGAGAAGTGTGTGAGAACCCATCGAGTGTGATGCACTTTGTCCTAGTGTGCAAGGATGGAGAACCACAAACTAACACCACTCATGAGCTACCTTTGGTGTTTCAATCTCTTTGCAGGAATTTCAAGATGTTTTCCCGATGAGCTACCTCGGGTCTACCTCCTCTTGAGGCATTGAGCATCGAATCGACCTCATCCCGGGCGCCACTTCCAAACAAAGCTCCCTACCGTGTCAATCCCAAGAAACCAAGGAGATTCAACGGAAAGTACAACAACTACTCGACAACGGTCATGTGCGTGAAAGCTTAAGCCCTTGTGCCGTGCCTGTTATACTTGTGCCTAAGCCCGATGGAAGTTTCCGCTTGTGCTCGATTGTAGACCCATAAATGCTATCACCGTGCGCTATAGGCATCCCATTCCTCACTTAGATGATATGCTTGATGAACTTAGTGGAGCCAACTTTTCTCAAAATTGATCTTAAAAGTGGCTATTATCGAATCCGCATTCATGAGGGTGATGAATGGAAAACTGCTTTCAAAACAAAATTTGGCTTATATGAATGGTTGGTTATGCCCATGGGTTTGTCGGAAGCTCCGGAACTTTTGTCGTCTTATGCATCATGTACTTCGCCCATACATTGGAATATTTGTTGTGATTTACTTCGATGACATTCTTGTGTTTAGCAAAACCATGAAAGAGCATCTTGATCACGTTAAGCTTGTTTTGCAAACACTTCGAAAGGAAAGTCTTTATGCAAACTTGAAGAAATGCACTTTTGGAGTTGACAAAGTGGTTTTCTTGGGTTTCGTTGTCTCCTCCAAGGGTGTCCATGTTGATGAAACTAAGATCAAAGCAATTAAAACTTGGCCCCAACCCACCAATTTGCAACAAGTCGAAGTTTCCTTGGTCTTGCAGGTTTTTATCGCCGCTTTGTGAAAAACTTTAGCACTATTGCAGCCCCTTTGCATGCTTTGAGTAAGAAGAATACTCCTTTTGTTTGGGGACCTTTGCAATCAAACGCTTTTGATGAACTCAAGTCTTTGCTTACTCATGCTCCAATTCTTGCTTTGCCCAATTTTGACAAAACTTTTGAGGTCCATTGTGATGCAAGTGGTACCGGAATTGGCGGAGTTTTAATGCAAGAAAAACGAGTCATTGCTTATTTTAGTGAAAAACTCTCCGGTGCTCAACTTAACTATCCCGTGTATGACAAAGAATTGTATGCTTTAGTGCGTGTGCTACATGTTTGGGAACATTATCTTAGGCCTCATGAGTTTGTCATCCATACCGATCATGAAACGCTTAAGTACTTAAAAGGTCAAACTAAATTGAACAAGCGTCATGCCAAATGGAGTGAATTCATTGAATCTTTTCCATATGTGATCAAGTACATTAAGGGCAAGGAAAATGTAGTTGCCGATGCACTATCACGCATATGCATGCTTGTCACCCAACTTGAGTTGAATGTTATAGGTTTTGAGCATATCAAAGATTTGTATGCTAGTGATCCATCTTTTGCACCTCATTATGCTAAATGTTTGACGCATACATCTTGGGAACAATATTACCTCAAGGATGGTTATCTTATGAGAGCTAACAAACTATGCATACCCGAGTCTTCTCTTCATTTGCTCCTTTTGCAAGAGGCTCATGGAGGTGGACTCATGGGACATTTTGGACGCGACAAGACCTTCGCCGCGCTCTCCAAGAACTACTTTTGGCCCAAGATGTTTCGAGATGTCTCTCGCTTCACCACCCGATGCTCTACATGCCGCAAAGCTAAGTCAAAAGCTCAATCTCATGGTCTTTACATGCCTCTTCCTATTCCTTATCAACCTTGGGAAGACATTAGCATGGATTTTGTACTTGGTTTGCCTAGAACTCAAAATGGAAAGGATTCCGTGTTTGTTGTTGTGGACCGATTTTCTAAGATGGCACATTTCATTCCTTGCAACAAGGTGAGCGATGCTTCACATATTGCAAATCTCTTTTGTAGGGAAATCTTGCGCCTTCATGGAGTACCGAAGACAATCGTCTCCGACCGCGACGTCAAGTTCTTGAGTTACTTTTGGAAGACTCTATCGCCAAGCTCGGAATCAAGCTCTTGTTCTCATCCGCATACCATCCTCAAACCGACGGCCAAGCGGAGGTGACAAACCGACGCTCTCCACTCTACTTTGCGTGTTGATCAAGAAGAACATCAAGGAGTGGGAAGCATGTCTACCCATCGCCGAGTACGCCTACAACCGTGCAAGACATTCGACTACCGGCAAGTCTCCCTTCGAGGTCGTCTACGGCTTCAACCCATTGTCCCCATTGGACATTCTACCTCTTCCTCTACAAGAGCGTACCAACCTCGACGCAAGTGCCCGTGCAAGCTACATCAAGAAGATGCATGAAGATACAAGACACACCATCGAGCGCCAAGTACAACGACTAACGACCAAGCTCAACATCAACAAGCAACCCATGATCTTCAACATAGGCGATCTCATGTGGCTACACCTTCGCAAGGAACGCTTCCCCAACGAACGCAAGTTCAAACTTCTACCTCGAGCCGATGGACCCTTCAAGGAGCTAGCACGCTACAACAACAACGCCTACAAGCTCGACATACCAAGCGACAAGTACAACGTGAGCGACACCTTCAACGTCAAAGACCTCTCGCCTTTCCATGGTGATGACGATCTTGATCCGAGGTCGGATCCTTTCGAAGGGAGGGGATATGATGCGGAGCATCCTTCCATCATCCCCATGGACTCTACATCGACACATCCAACCCCACAAGGACCTATGACTCGAGCACGTGCAAGAGCTCTTGAAACCGAGGTGACATCACTCCTCTCACAATTCCCTTTCGATTCACATGAGACATGGTTACTACCTCAAGCGGAAATGCTATGCATGCTTAGGTACCAAGGAGTCAACCTAGAAGAAGCTACAGCTCAAAAGGGACATCAAGAGCGAGAGGAGGAGCTGCAGAGTCCAAAGACGAGCGGTACTACCGCTCAGCCAAGCGGTACTACCGCTGAGCCGAGCCAGGCGGCACTACTGCTCGAGATCCGCCCTCGTCCATGAACCCGACAAACTCCAGAATCGAGCAGGCGCCAGGCGGTACTACCGCCCTCTGGCCAGTACTACATTGAAGCACCTCGGCGGTACTACCGCCTCGAGCGGTACTACTGGTTGAAGCACCTCAAGCGGTACTACCGCCCTCCCGCGGTACTACTACCGCCTGCTGTGTCTGCGTTTGGGCCGAGGCCCATGTACTCGTTCGCCCCAACTTACCCCTTTGAGAACCTAGACTATAAATAGACCATCCCTCATCCTTTCTAGGGCTAGCATTGGATTAGCTCATATTTGTGTGTGAGAGCCTTTGCTCATCCACGGTACTTCTCCACGGAGATCGGGACCTCCGTCTAGGAGAAGATCCATCGGATTCAAGACCCCTATCTGGGAAGATCCCTCGTGGATTCAAGGCCTCCTCCGGAGATGAGCGGTTCCTTTGTATCCTTACCTTTGTTGACTTTGTATCTTGTGGATCTCTTATGTGTGTGGTGATCTAGCACTTGTGTGATCGATTCCTTGTTGGTTGAGTGATTCCCTCTCGTTTTCCCCGTGTTTCCCCTTGTGCTTCCGCGTGTTCTTCGTGTTCCCTCTGTAGGATACCCTCCAAACGTGAAAGATCGACGAATTAGGGTTCCACCCTACATCAGAGCTGCCGCTAGAGCATTTACTGGTTTTGCTTCTGTTTGGTGGAGTGTGCATTGTAAGAAAAACATTGATAACCAACCCACAACTTGGAAAGATTTGAAAGATGTAATGAGAAAACAGTTTTTCCCTCCTTACTATCGTCATGAATTGCTTCGCAAATTTGAACAATTTAAACAAGGCAATAACACTGTTCATGCTTACTACCAAGAGTTCAAATCTTATATGCATCATTGTGACATAGAAGAATCGAGGATGATACAATGAATAGATTTTTGGTGGTTTGAACCATGATATTGAGCAAGATTTGATATATTCCTCGTTGCATTCTTGGTATGTATGTTCGTGCTTGTACCTTTGAGAGCGATTCTGAGGAGGATGCATTGGGTGACTACAACAACTACTATTCAGTTCATGCTCACCACCGCCGGTTGGTTCCTCCACCGTTGCACCTACTAGAGCAGCCCCACCTCGGATTGTGGCGCGACATAATCTCAAGAGTATGGTGCATTGTCTACGTCTGTACCTACATCAGCTCGCCTTTGCGACAAATAACATAAAGGTATTGATGATATAACTTCACATGAGAATGATGCATCCCTAGTTAACTTGAATGCATCATGTGTTGAGTTACACAGTGATTTGAGCACATCACCTATTTTAGAGAATCTTGATCTTTGTCATGAATCGTCATGTGATCAAACAACTGAAATACCAACAATTTTGAGTGCACCCATTGAATTAACTGTTGATGCAAAAGAATCAATGTTTAATCATTTTGATATGACCTCTAATCTTTGTGATGATTCTGTGTCGAATGACTCATTGCATGTTTGCTTATCTAAGCATGTTGTAGCATGTCAGTTTGATGCAAGTAAGGTTTATTCACCTACGTTGGGATGGTTTAATGATGAACATTGTCAATCTTTTGAAATGAATAAGAGCTTCACTTATATGTGCAAACTGAGTTGCAATATTTTCATGCCTTCTACTTCTTGTGCTAATTTTTTGGCTTTATATTTTATGAACTATGCAAGTTACTCATCTATTCATGTGTCATATATGCAAAAATCGAGGGAAGTAAAAATGTATGACATATACATATACAACATGTACACCTTGTCTCTTTTGTTAGCCACATTTCAGATTAAGCAACTCCGAGGACGGCTTTGTTTTCAAGAAGGGGAGGATGATGAGGACATGACTACATTGGATAAGACCAAAAATATTGCATACATGCATATTTGTCAGGTAATTTCTAGTGCAAACTATTCAATAATATATTTATGTTATCCAGAACAAAAATACTTCACATACTTTTGTGTTTTGTCTAATTGCAGGTGTATGGGACATTTGTACAATCCACATATGAAGATAAGGAAGAAAGAGATGTTTATTTGCTGTTCAAAAAGTTCTCTCACGTCACTTTTGGCCTAAGAGAAGATAGAGTCCAAGTCTCTCACGTTCTGGACTCAGATTCGGACTGCACAGACAAACCTGACTCAAAACGTCAATAACTTTTTCATACGGACTCCGAATTGGGTGATTCTTTTCTTGTTGGAAAGTAGACTTCATGCTCTTTACAGCCCAATTGGAATCACCTTAAAACCCGTCCGGAGCGTTGAGTTATGGACGAAACAATCTGATGCTGCAGCAGAATCCGAGTCAAACTACAAGTCCAAAGGTGTTACGTCACCTCCACTTGGGCCCATGAGCCTTGTACGACCTAGGGTTGGTTTTAGGCTGCCTTGGGACGTTCTCCCACCTCCTTGGACGTCACCCCTTGCTCCTATATGGGTCCAACACGGACTCCGAATGACAAAATTATGACCGTTTTAGTGAACATTTATCCATTCTATGGCAGTCCTTAAAAGTACTTCATTTTCTCGTGAGCTTTCTGCCCGATTGCCCCAAAATTTCTTGTCCTCTATAGAGAAGATATCTTTTCTACATACATAATGACCGATGCCGGGAATGCCCTTTTGTTCTTGGCATTCACGCGCATGAGTTACAGCGTGCCATCCGGTGAAAACAAGGAGAATAAGGCATATAGCCGCTGGATTTTCTTCAATTTATGGCCAAATGAGATTGCCCGGATCATAGAGCATCTGCAGAAAGGTACGTTTGTCCCTACCAAGGGGGCTAATGTCTATAAGAAACATAATCTCTCGAATTTCCTTCGAAAGGAAGTGCCAATGGGTTCAGAAACTTGTCTAAAAAACAGCGACGAATGATGTTCTTTGACTTTCAGGGCCAAAAAGTCCTGCTTAATGATGAGGACATCAATACCATTGTTACACCCACAGCCCCTGCTGCTATACATACTGGACCAATTACTAGAGCTCGCGCACGCCAACTAAATTAACAGGTACTTTCGTTTCTTGGTAATGATTCTAATGTTCATGAGAATATGAGGCTGGCTAAATTGGATACTGATAGAGGCGAGGGTGTCCCGATCTTTCAATGAGATGATAACTATCGATTTGGTGGAGACGACTTTGACGATCCGACTACAAACGTGCACGACGTTGCGCCTTAGCAATCGCTAAACCAACTCCGAGAGGTTATTGACCACGCCGAGCACAATCAACGACCACGAAGGTCTATTCCTGCAAGCAATCGAAGAACAAGCAAGAATATGATAAAAGCAATCTGAATATTGCGGTATGTATGAAGTATTGATAAAGATGGGGATCCGTAAGCGGTCTTGGTCTGGTCGTTGGACACAAACGAAGTACATGAAGTTGCAATGGCTAACTTTTAACTAAACAAATCCCAAGGAAAAAGCTACTAGATGGATCTACTTATATAGGAGCAAGGGGTGGCGGGCAAGGAGGTGGGAGAACGTCCCAAGGCAGCCTAAAACTAACCCTAGGTCGTAAAAGGCCAATGGGCCCAAGTGGAGGTGACGTAACACCTTTGGACTTGTAGTTTGACTCGGATTCTGGTGCAGCGTCAGATTGTTTCGTCTATAACTCGACGCTCCGGACGTATTTTAAGGTGATTCCAATTGTGCTGGAAAGAGCATGAAATCTACTTTCCAACAAAAAACGAATCACCCAATTCGGAGTCCGTATGAAAAAGTTGTTGGCGTTTTGAATCAGGTATGTCTGTGCAGTCCGAATCTGAATCCAGAACGTGAGAGACTTGGACTCTATCTTCTCTTGGCCCAAAAGTGACGTGAGAAGACTTTTGAACAGCACCTAAACTTCTCCTTTTCCTTATCTTCATATGTGGATTGTACAAATGTCCCATACACCTGCAATTAGACAAAACACAAAAGTATGTGAAGTATTTTTGTTCGGATAACATAAATATATTATTGAATAGTTTGCACTAGAAATCACACGACAAATATGCATGTATGCAATATTTTGGTCTTATCCAACGTAGTCATGTCCTCATCATCCTCCCTTTTTGAAAACAAAGCCGTCCTCGGCGTTGCTTAATCTGAAATATGGCTAACAAAAGAGACAAGGTGTACATGTTGTATATGTATCGTCATCCATTTTTACTTCCCTTGATTTTTGCATATATGACACATGAATAGATGAGTAACTTGCATAGTTCATAAAATCTAAAGCCAACAAATTAGCACAAGAACTAGAAGGCATGAAAATATTGCAACTCAGTTTGCACATATAAGTGAAGCTCTTATTTATTTCAAAAGATTGACAATGTTCATCATTAAACCATCCCAACATTGGTGAATAAACCTTATTTGAATCAAATTTAAATGCTACAACATGCTTAGATAAGCAAACATGCAATGAGTCATTCGACACGAATCATCACCAAGATTAGAGGTCATATCAAAACGATTAAACATTGATTCTTTTGCATCAACAGTTAATTCAATGGGTGCACTCAAAATTGTTGGTATTTCAGTTGTTTGATCACATGACGCATTCATGACAATATCAAGATTCTCTAAAATAGGTGTTGTGCTCAAATCACCGGGTAACTCAACACATGATGCATTCAAGTTAACTAGGGATGCATCATTCTCATGTGAAGTTATATCATGAATACCTTCTTTGTTACCTTGTCGCAAAGACGTGGCTGATGTAGGTACACACGTAGACAATGCACCATGCTCTTGAGATGATGCTGCGCTCACAATCCGAGGTGGGGCTGCTCTAGTAGGTGCAACGGTGGAGGAACCAACCGCGGTGGTGAGCTTGAACTGGAATAGTAGTTGTTGTAGTCACCCAATGCATCCTCCTGTGATCTGTCTCTCAAAGGTACAAGCACGAACATACAAACCAATAATGCAACGAGGAATATACTGAAATCTTTCACGAATATCATGGTTCAAACCACCAAAAATCTATACATTGTATCATCCTCAGATTCTTCTATGTCACAATGATGCATATAAGATTTGAACTCTTGGTAGTAAGTATGAACAGTGTTATTGCCTTGTTTAAATTGTTCAAATTTATGCAATTCACGATGATAGTAAGGAGGAAAAAACTGTTTTCTCATTACATCTTTCAAATCTTTCCAAGTTGTGGGTTGGTTATCAATGTTTTTCTTACAATGCACACTCCACCAAACAGATGCAAAACCAGTAAATGCTCTAGTGGCAGCTCGTACTCGCTCAAGTTCGGAAAAACATGTTGACTAAAAACTTGTTCGCTTCAAGCTCCCAAGCTACATAAATAGCAGGATTAAATCTACCCTCAAATGACGGTAAAGAGCTAACTTTGGCAATGTGCTTGTGTGTGTTGTCCCAACTCGTGATGGTGAAGATGTGTTAAATCGTCCAAGAACTTCTATCTCCAAACCTGTCATGATTAGTGAAACAAGAAACAAAATTCGAGAATAATGTTCCTATGAACTACTAGGATGTGGTTGTAAAGTGCTCACAAGAAAGCAAATATCAATATCTTACAAGTTCTTACCATGCGGCGGTGGTGACAGGCAACCAGCGGTGTCAAGTAACTCAAGATTGTGTAAAGCGATTGCCGGGAACGTCACGATACACGTGTAGAAATATGTGGAGCTGGGTTGGTTATATATGGTAGCAAAAATTTAGCAATAATCAATTCAAAGATGCAATGTTGAATAAGCGCTCAACGACGTCTTGTCTGTGCTGGTCCTAGGCTAGACCGGACTAGAGACGCGAGCCTAGAACATTAATGAGGTCACGGCGTAGCATAACTAGCATCAATGAAGGATACTAAATAGCTCTTGACAGCAAGATATAAGTGAAGATCACAACGGTAGTGAAGATAATGATGAAAAACAACTACCAAGCAGGACATACAACAACTCTCTCTCCAACTTTCCTCTTGAAAAGTTTGAGCCAATTTTCTGATAAATTCTTTCAAAGAATGCTACTAACTCAAGCTTTCCAATGCAAAAAGAATCACTCAATTCCGAGTTGATATGAGGAGTCAAAGAATTCTAAAACTGGCCTGAAAAAATTGGAACAAGCTGTGTTCACGAACTTCAGAGGGCAAAAAGACCTATTTAGAAGCCGATTTTGAGATGTCAAATAATGAACTAGCTTCTGCAACTATTTAGATGCGGCTCGTTGCTAGCTTCAATTTGAGTACTTACGGAGCCAAAACGGACATCGTATGAGGAAGATACACCTGTTTTACTGAACAGTGCGCAAAACAGATTCCACTCCGAATTCAGGTACGAGATTGATTCTAGATAGATCCGATTTTTTTTCTTCTCTCTTTTTTCCTCACGCTTTTTTTTCTTTTTATTCTCTCTCTTTTTTTTTCTTTCCTTTTTTTCTCTCTTTTTTTTTCTCTTTTTTTTCTCCCTCTTTCCAAGACAAACTAGATAAGATGCAGATTGGATCAGGCGAAGATGTGAATGACCTCAACTATGATTATGACAATGAACAGCGTGTAGCATGTGGTGGAAATTAATAGATGGGATGGTGGACAGCGGAAGGGATAATGATGCAGCGGCGGCGTGACTAATGTGAACAGAACTCGAAACTCTAAAGGAACTAGACACTAAGACCAGCAACTGACACGACGATGCAACCGATAATTCAACTATGCAAGCAACGAATAGAAAATTGCAAAGGCTCGGACGGCTTGGATAAAAGATGAACAGATCTAACTTTTTTGTGGCTTTTCATGGACTATAGGTATGAATGATGATGCGATCTAAACTATGAAAAACTGTAAAATCTCACCGAGCAACCTGAAAACTGATACCACTTGATAGAGCGAGGTGTCCCGATCTTTCAATGAGATGATAACTATCGATTTGGTGGAGCGACTTTGACGATCCGACTACAAGCGTGCACGACGTTGCGCCTTAGCAATCGCTAAACCAACTCCGAGAGGTTATTGACCACGCCGAGCACAATCAACGACCACGAAGGTCTATTCCTGCAAGCAATCGAAGAACAAGCAAGAATATGATAAAAGCAATCTGAATATTGCGAGTATGTATGAAGTATTGATAAAGATGGGGATCCGTAAGCGGTCTTGGTCTGGTCGTTGGACACAAACGAAGTACATGAAGTTGCAATGGCTAACTTTTAACTAAACAAATCCCAAGGAAAAAGCTACTAGATGGATCTACTTATATAGGAGCAAGGGGTGGCGGCCAAGGAGGTGGGAGAACGTCCCAAGGCAGCCTAAAACTAACCCTAGGTCGTAAAAGGCCAATGGGCCCAAGTGGAGGTGACGTAACACCTTTGGACTTGTAGTTTGACTCGGATTCTGGTGCAGCGTCAGATTGTTTCGTCTATAACTCGACGCTCCGGACGTATTTTAAGGTGATTCCAATTGTGCTGGAAAGAGCATGAAATCTACTTTCCAACAAAAAACGAATCACCCAATTCGGAGTCCGTATGAAAAAGTTGTTGGCGTTTTGAGTCAGGTATGTCTGTGCAGTCCGAATCTGAATCCGAACGTGAGAGACTTGGACTCTATCTTCTCTTGGCCCAAAAGTGACGTGAGAAGACTTTTGAACAGCACCTAAACTTCTCCTTTTCCTTATCTTCATATGTGGATTGTACAAATGTCCCATACACCTGCAATTAGACAAAACACAAAAGTATGTGAAGTATTTTTGTTCTGGATAACATAAATATATTATTGAATAGTTTGCACTAGAAATCACCTGACAAATATGCATGTATGCAATATTTTTGGTCTTATCCAACGTAGTCATGTCCTCATCAGATACATTTGTTTTGCTTACAAATGAAGGGCCTAGCTTGGAGAAGGATGAACATTGGAGCAAGAACAAGCATGGAGATGATGGCAGGCTCAAGGGGGACAAGAACGGAGTTACAAGTGATGATTTCAGGACTTTGATGCCACCATAATGAGTGCATGAAGCCTTGGACGAAATATACAAGATGCCACTTCATAAATTTCGTCCAGAGGCTATTCTAGGTGCTGCGTCACCTTATTATTGGGCCAAGCCCATGTAATTTCGAAATACATAAGTATAGGCTATTTTTAAAGTCCGTATGTGTGGGGAAACAAGAGATATGGTTAGTTTCGGACCCCTCCACCAAGGGCCACGTAATTCACCCCCTCTTCCTCCATATATACAGCCCTTAGGGCACCGTTTAGACTTTGGGTTTTGTTTAGATTAATGTTCGCCATAGCTGCAACTTCGCATACTTCGTTTGTGTTCAATGACCAGACAAAGACGTCTCAGAACCCCACCTTGATCAATAAAGCTTTCATCTTATATTCGCAATATCCAGATTGCAATCTCAGTTTCTTGCTTGTTCTTTGTTTGCTCGCAGGAAACAGACCCTCGTGGTCAGGTTGATCGTGCTCCGGCGTGGTCAATAACCTCTCGGAGTTGGTTTAGCGATTACTAAGGCACGACGTCCTGGCACGTTCGTAGTCGGATCGTCAAAGTCGACTTCCACCAAAGCGATATCCATCATCTCATCGAAAGACGGGACACCTTTGCCTCTATCAATTATATCCTGTTCCAGCTACTTGGGCTGCTTTGAAAACTGCTATGCGTACTCGTTGGGTTCCACCATATTATCAACGTGAATTACTTCAAAAATTGCAGCGCTTAAGACAAGGAAAAAATTCAGTAGAAGAATATTATCAGGAATTACAAACTGGCTTGATTAGATGTGGTATTGTTGAGGAGAATGAAGCTATGCTTGCACGTTTTCTGGGTGGATTAAATAGAGAGATTCAGACCATTCTAGATTATAAGGATTATAATAATATCACTCGTTTATTCCATCTTGCTTGTAAAGCTGAACATGAAGTGCAGGATCGACAGGCATTGGCGCGCACTAACTTTTCTGCAGGTCGACCTTCATCATGGACAGCACGTGCATCATCTACTTCCACTGCACCATCACCTCCTTCAGGTGCAACCTCCAACCGTGATACAAGAAAGCAGGCACAAGCACCACTATCTGCCAAGAGCACACCTGCCGGGCCTGCACAGAGTTCTTCTTCTTCCATGGCATCAACAGGGCACACAAGTGATATTATTTGTCGTCGTTGTAAGGGAAGAGGTGACGAGGACATCAATACCATTGTTACACCCACAGCCCCTACTGTTACATATACGGGACCAATTACTAGAGCTCGCGCACGCCAATTAAATTACCAGGTACTTTCGTTTCTTGGTAATGATTCTAATGTTCATGAGAATATGATGCTACCTAAATTGGATACATTTGTTTTGCTTACAAATGAAGGGCCTAGCTTGGAGAAGGATGAACATTGGAGCAAGAACACGCAAGGAGTTGATGGCATGCGCAAGGGGATCAAGAACGGAGTTACAAGTGATGATTTCAGGACTTTGAAGCCACCATAAGGAGAGCATGAAGCCTTGGACGAAATATACAAGATGCCACTTCATAATATTCCTCCATAGGCTATTCTAGGTGCTGCGTCACCTTATTATTGGACCAGGCCCATGTAATTTCGAAATACTTAAGTATAGGCTATTTTTAGAGTCCGTATGTGTGGGGAAACAAGAGTTAGGGTTGGTTTCGGACCCCACCCTCAAGGGCCACGAAATTCCCTCCTTTTCCCCATATATACAGCCCTTAGGGCGTCGTTTAGACTTCGGGTTTTGTTTAGATTAAAAGTTCGCCATAGCTGCAACTTCGCGTACTTCGTTTGTGTTCAACGACCAGACAAAGGCGTCATAGAACCCCACCTTGATCAATAAAGCTTTCATCTTATATTCGCAATATCCAGATTGCAATCTCAGTTTCTTGCTTGTTCTTCGTTTGCTCGCAGAAAATGACCTTCGTGGTCGAGTTGATCGTGCTCGGCGTGGTCAATAACCTCTCGGAGTTGGTTTAGCAATTGCTAAGGCGCGACGTCCTCGCACGTTCATAGTCGGATCGTCAAAGTCGACTTCCACCAAAGCGAAATCCACCATCTCATCGAAAGACGGGACACCTTTGCCTCTATCAAGTGGTATCAGATTTCCAGGTTGCTCGGTGAGATTTTACAGTTTTTCATAGTTTAGATCGAGTCTATTCTTCATACCTATAGTCCACGAAAAAGCCAAAAAAAATTAGGGTTAGTTCATCCCATCCGAACCAATCTGAGTCTTTGCATAATCTTTTCTGTATTTGCTTTGTTGAATTTGCGGTTGCATCGTCATGTCAAGTTGCTGGTCTTAGCGTCTAGTCTTTTAGAGTTTCGAGTTCTGTTCACAGGTTGTCACGTTGCCGCTGCCATATATCACCACCGCATCATCACCGCCAATCCGAATCCATATACGCCACCACATATCCGCCGCCATCACGCCAATCCGAGTTCACCTGCAACATATATCCGCCACCTGTCCGAGTTCCACCAGATTCATCTCCGCCACCAGTCCTAGTCCGAGTCCAGTAATTGTTGCATTGTTCTCGATTTCCAGATCACGCGATACTCCGAGTCGTGACAGAGAAGGACTCCCGAACTTCCGAGCCATCCGCAGAAGAAAAATAGTTCCAGTTTCAAAAAAAAACTAAGTCTGGAAAATTCTGGCTAGGCAGTTTTTAGACCATTTGTAGACTTTTTCGAAAAAATTTGTTGCGGAGCAAAAAAAAGAAAGGAAAAAAGTGCAAAAAAAAGTGAAAAAAAAAAAAAAAAAAATTCAGTGTGTGCTCCTCCCTTGTTTACGTGCAGCGCCGTGATTTTGTTAGTGTTCTAGGCTCGCGTCTCTAGCACGGTCTAGCCTAGGACCAGCACTGTACCGTCGTTGAGCGTTTATTCAACTTTGCATCTCTGAATTGATTATTGCTGACCCTTTTTGCTACCATATTATAAGCCTTCCCAGCTCCACATACATGATGAGGACATGACTACCTTGGATAAGACCAAAAATATTGCATATATGCATATTTGTCAGGTGATTTCTAGTGCAAACTATTCAATAATATATTTATGTTATCCAGAACAAAAATACTTCACATACTTTTGTGTTTTGTCTAATTGCAGGTGTATGGGACATTTGTACAATTCACATATGAAGATAAGGGAAAAGAATAAGTTTAGGTGCTGTTCAAAAAGTCTTCTCACGTCACTTTTGGGCCAAGAGAAGATAGAGTACAAGTCTCTCACGTTCTGGATTCAGATTCGGACTGCACAGACATACCTGACTCAAAACGTCAAGAACTTTTTCATACGGACTCCGAATTGGGTGATTCTTTTTTTGTTGGAAAGTAGATTTCATGCTCTTTCCAGCACAGTTGGAATCACCTTAAAAGCCGTCCGGAGCGTTGAGTTATGGACGAAACAATCTGACGCTGCACCAGAATCCGAGTCAAACTACAAGTCCAAAGGTGTTACGTCACCTCCACTTGGGCCCATTGGCCTTGTACGACCTAGGGTTAGTTTTAGGCTGCCTTGGGACGTCCTCCCACCTCCTTGGCCGCCACCCCTTGCTCCTATATAAGTAGATCCATCTAGTAGCTTTTCTCTGGGGATTTGTTTAGTTAAAAGTTAGCCATTGCAACTTCGTGTACTTCGTTTGTGTCCAACGACCAGACCAAGACCGCTTACGGATCCTCACCTTTATCAATACTTCATACATACTCGCAATATTCAGATTGCTTTTATCATATTCTTGCTTGTTCTTCGATTGCTTGCAGGAATAGACCTTCGTGGTCAGGTTGATTGTGCTCCGGCGTGGTCAATAACCTCTCGGAGTTGGTTTAGCGATTGCTAAGGCGCAACGTCGTGCACGTTTGTAGTCGGATCGTCAAAGTCGTCTCCACCAAATCGATAGTTATCATCTCATCGAAAGATCGGGACACCCCGCCTCTATCAATACATCTACGTCGTGCGTTTGACTCTCCCTGGCAATCGCTCTATCCAAGCTTTTGAGAGTTTTGATTACAACGGTTGCCGATCACCGCCTGCTGCTGGGTAAGAACTGGTAAGAATTTGAGATTTGCTTGACGGATTTGTGACACCCACCACCACCTCTTGTTAGTAGTCTGTAAGATCATATTCTTGTGTGTTTCTATTGCTGCTAACCATGGCAGGATCACAAGCCAACGAGACTGACTGGGAGAACCTGACGAACAAACAGGTACATGATAAATTTCAGCAAATGATGAGTGGACAGGTGCAGGATGTGCTAAACAGATTTGACGAGGCCATGGAGAAGATAGATGGCATTGAGAAGACGTTTGAAACAAAGCTTGATAGCAAGTTTGATGAATTGCTCGCGCATTTTCCACAACCACCGCCGGCTGCACCTATCGCACCTCTGCAACGACAACAACTACGCCCCCTTCCGAATCAGTATGGACGAGCTCAGCGTGTTCCTATTGAGCCAGGACAAAATTCTGGTGCCGCTGCTACTGCTGTTGGTGCTTCTTTGGCTCCTGCTACTGCTGCTGCTGGTACCGAGGAGGATGATGAGTATGTGGGTGATTACGAGGATGAGGTTGATCAACATCAGCACTACGTGCAACCACCAGCACCACAACCACCAGGTCGTCCACATGCAAATAATGGCAATGTTAGGGCTCCCCCTCAGGTACGAGATCATGACCATCTCCCTAAACTGAAATTGAATATTCCACCATTTGAGGGTAGATATGTTCCTGATATATATCTTACATGGGAGTTAGAAACTGAACAACGATTTACATGTTTACAATATCCTGAGGAGAGACGTGTTCCTGCTGCTGTTTGTGCTTTCACTAGCTTTGCATGTGTTTGGTGGTCTGAACATTGTAGATTATATCCTGTTCCAGCTACTTGGGCTGCTTTGAAAACTGCTATGCGTACTCGTTGGGTTCCACCATACTATCAACGTGAATTACTTCAAAATTGCAGCGCTTAAGACAAGGAAAAATTCTGTAGAAGAATATTATCGGGAATTACAAACTGGCTTGATTAGATGTGGTATTGTTGAGGAGAATGAAGCTATGCTTGCACGCTTTTATGGGTGGATTAAATAGAGAGATTCAGACCATTCTAGACTATAAGGATTATAATAATATCACTCGCTTATTCCATCTTGCTTGTAAAGCTGAACGTGAAGTGCAGGATCGACAGAGCATTGGCGCCGCACTAACTTTTCTCGCAGTCGACCTTCATCATGGACACCACGTGCATCATCTACTTCCACCGCACCATCACCTCCTTTAGGTGCCACCTCCAACCGTGATACAAGAAAGCAGCACAACCACCACTATCTGCCAAGAGCACACCTGCCGGGCCTGCACAGAGTTCTTCTTCTTCCATGGCGTCAGCAGGCACACAAGTGATATTATTTGTCGTCGTTGTAAGGGAAGAGGACATTTTATGAGAGAATGCAAATCTCAGCGTGTGATGATTGCTCACGAGGATGGTGGGTATGAGTCTGCTAGTGACTATGATGAGGAGACTTTGGCTCTTATTACACATGAGGAACACGGTGGAGATGATTCGATCATGAGACACAATACATGGCTGCTGAAGATCCCGACAGGTATGAATGTTTAGTTGCTCAACGTGTTTTGAGTGTGCAGGTTACACAAGTGAGCAAAATCAGAGGCATAATTTGTTCCATACAAAGGAATTGTGAAGGAACGTTCTATTCGCGTCATCATAGATGGAGGGAGCTGCAACAACTTGGCTAGCATGGAGATGGTGGAGAAGCTATCTCTCACCACAAGACCACATCCACATCCTTACTACATCCAATGCTTCAACAACAGCGGCAAGGTTAAGGTAACATGTACTGTTCGTGTGCATTTTAGTATCTCTACATATGCTGATTATGTTGATTGTGATGTGGTACCTATGCAAGCATGTTCCTTATTACTTGGTAGACCATGGCAATTTGATAAAAATTCTGTACACGGTAGAAACAATCAGTATACTCTTGTTCATAAGGATAAAAATATTACTTTACTTCCTATGACTCCTGAGTCCATTTTGAAAGATGATATTAATAGAGCTAATAAAGCAAAACAGGAGAAAAATAAAAGTGAAAATCAGATTGTGGCAAAAGAATTTGAGCAACAAATGAAGCCTAATAATAAACCATCTAGTGTTGCTTCTGAAATTAAATTGAAAAGTGGATGTTTACTTGCCACCAAATCTGATATTGATGAGCTAGATTTTAGCAAATCTGTTTGCTATGCTTTTGTGTGCAAAGAGGCATTATTTTCATTCGAGGACGTGCCTTCCTCTTTGCCTCCTACTGTCACTAACATTTTGCAGGAGTTCGCTGACGTCTTTCCACAAGACGTGCCACCGGGATTACCACCTATTCGAGGGATTGAGCATCAAATTGACTTAATTCGGTGCATCATTACCCAACCGTCGCCCATACCGTACCAATCCAGAGGAGACGAAGGAGATTATCGTCAAGTACAGGAGCTGCTCGACAAAGGTTATATACGCGAATCCCTTAGTCCTTGTGCTGTTCCTATTATTCTAGTGCCAAAAAAGGATGGTACATCACGTATGTGTGTTGATTGTAGAGGCATTAATAATATTACTATTCGTTATCGTCACCCTATTCCTAGGCTAGATGATATGCTTGATGAATTGAGTGGCTCTACAGTATTCTCCAAAGTTGATTTGCGTAGTGGATACCATCAAATTCGTATGAAATTGGGAGATGAATGGAAAACAATTTAAAACTAAGTTTGGTTTATATGAATGGTTAGTCATGCCTTTTGGGTTAACTAATGCACCTAGTACTTTCATGAGACTAATGAACGAAGTTTTACGTGCTTTCATTGGACGATTTGTGGTAGTTTACTTTGATGATATACTGATTTATAGCAAATCATTGGAGGAACATTTGGAACATTTACATGCTGTTTTTATTGCTCTACGTGATGCACGTTTGTTTGGTAACCTTGGGAAGTGCACCTTTTGCACCGACCGAGTATCTTTTCTTGGCTATGTTGTTACTCCACAGGGAATTGAAGTTGATAAAGCCAAGATTGAAGCTATTGAGAGTTGGCCACAGCCCAAAACGGTCACACAAGTGAGGAGTTTTCTTGGCCTCGCTGGATTCTATAGGCGTTTTGTGAGGATTTCAGCACCATTGCTGCACCTCTCAATGAGCTTACAAAGAAGGATGTGCCTTTTGTTTGGGGTACCGCACAGGAAGAAGCCTTCACGGTGTTGAAAGATAAGTTGACACATGCTCCTTTACTCCAACTTCCTGATTTTAATAAGACTTTTGAGCTTGAATGTGATGCTAGTGGAATTGGATTAGGAGGTGTGTTATTACAAGATGGCAAACCTGTTGCATACTTTTCTGAAAAATTGAGTGGGCCTAGTCTGAAGTATTCTACTTATGATAAAGAATTATATGCTCTTGTTCGGACTTTAGAAACATGGCAACATTATTTATGGCCCAAAGAATCTGTTATACATTCTGATCATGAATCTTTGAAACATATTAAAAGTCAAACTAAACTGAATCGTAGACATGCTAAATGGGTTGAATTAATTGAGACTTTCCCTTATGTCATTAAACACAAGAAGGGTAAAGAAAATGTTATTGCTGATGCATTGTCTCGTCGCTATACTATGCTTTCACAACTTGACTTCAAAATATTTGGTTTGGAGACCATCAAAGATCAATATGTCTGATTTTAAAGATGTATTGCAGAATTGTAATGAAGGAAGAACGTGGAACAAGTTTGTCGTTAATGATGGATTTGTGTTCCGTGCTAACAAGCTATGCATTCCAGCTAGCTCCGTTCGCCTTTTGTTGTTGCAGGAGGCGCATGGAGGAGGACTAATGGGACACTTTGGCATGAAGAAGACGGAGGACGTACTTGCTACACATTTCTTTTGGCCAAAGATGAGACGGGATGTTGAGCGTTTTATTGCTCGCTGCACTACATGTCAAAAAGCTAAGTCACGACTCAATCCTCATGGTTTATATATGCCTTTGCCTGTACCTAGTGTTCCTTGGGAGGATATATCTATGGACTTTGTTTTAGGTTTACCAAGAACAAAGAAGGGGAGGGATAGCATATTTGTTGTCGTGGATAGATTCTCGAAAATGGCACACTTTATACCATGTCATAAAAGCGATGATGCTGTTAATGTTGCTGATTTGTTCTTTCGTGAAATTATTCGCTTGCATGGTGTGCCAAATACTATTGTTTCAGATCGTGATACTAAATTTCTTAGCCACTTTTGGAGATGTTTATGGGCTAAGTTGGGGACTAAACTGCTTTTTAGTACTACTTGTCACCCCCAAACTGATGGACAAACTGAAGTAGTCAATAGAACATTGTGATGAGGACATGACTACCTTGGATAAGACCAATAATATTGCATACATGCATATTTTTCAGGTGATGCCTAGTGCAAACTATCAATAATATATTTATGTTATCCAGAACAAAAATACTTCACATACTTTTGTGTTTTGTCTAATTGCAGGTGTATGGGATATTTGTAGAATCCACATATGAAGATAAGGGAAAAGGAGAAGTTTAGGTGCTATTCAAAAAGTTTTCTCACGTCACTTTTGGTCCAAGAGAAGATAGAGTCCAAGTCTCTCACGTTCTGGATTCAGATTCGGACTGCACAGACATACCTGACTCAAAACGCCAACAACTTTTTCATACGGACTCCGAATTGGGTGATTCTTTTTTTGTTGGAAAGTAGATTTCATGCTCTTTCCAGCACAATTGGAATCACCTTAAAATCCGTCCGGAGAGTTGAGTTATGGACGAAACAATCTGACGCTGCACCAGAATCCGAGTCAAACTACAAGTCCAAAGGTGTTACGTCACCTCCACTTGGGCCCATTGGCCTTGTACGACCTAGGGTTAGTTTTAGGCTGCCTTGGGACGTCCTCCCACCTCCTTGGCCGCCACCCCTTGCTCCTATATAAGTAGATCCATCTAGTAGCTTTTCCCTTGCGATTTGTTTAGTTAAAAGTTAGCCATTGCAACTTCGTGAACTTCGTTTGTGTCCAACGACCAGACCAAGACCGCTTACGGATCCCAACCTTTATCAATACTTCATACATACTCGCAATATTCAGATTGCTTTTATCATATTCTTGCTTGTTCTTCGATTGCTTGCAGGAATAGACCTTCGTGGTCAGGTGATGAGGACATCAATACCATTGTTACACCCACAGCCCCTGCTGCTATACATACTGGACCAATTACTAGAGCTCGCGCACGCCAACTAAATTACCAGGTACTTTTGTTTCTTGGTAATGATTCTAATGTTCATGAGAATATGATGCTGCCTAAATTGGATACATTTGTTTTGCTTACAAATGAAGGGCCTAGCTTGGAGAAGGATGAACATTGGAGCAAGAACACACATGGAGTTGATGGCATGCGCAAGGAGATCAAGAACGGAGTTACAAGTGATGATTTCAGGACTTTGAAGCCACCATAAGGAGTGCATGAAGCCTTGGACGAAATATACAAGATGCCACTTCATAATATTCGTCCATAGGCTATTCTAGGTGCTCACGTCACCTTATTATTGGGCCAGGCCCATGTAATTTCGAAATACATTAGTATAGGCTATTTTTTGAGTCCGTATGTGTGGGAAACAAGAGATAGGGTTAGTTTCGGACCCCTCCACCAAGGGCCACGAAATTCACCCCCTCTTCCTCCATATATACAGCCCTTAGGGCACCGTTTAGACTTGGGTTTTGTTTAGATCAAAAGTTCGCCATAGCTGCAACTTCGCGTACTTCGTTTGTGTTCAACGACCAGACAAAGGCGTCACAGAACCCCACCTTGATCAATAAAGCTTTCATCTTATATTCGCAATATCCAGATTGCAATCTCAGTTTCTTGCTTGTTCTTCGTTTGCTCGCAGGAAATAGACCCTCGTGGTCAGGTTGATCGTGCTCCGGCGTGGTCAATAACCTCTCGGAGTTGGTTTAGCGATTGCTATAGGCGTGACGTCCTCGCCGCGCAGTAGTCGGATCGTCAAAGTCGACTTCCACCAAAGCGAAATCCACCCTCTCATCGAAAGACGGGACACCTTTGCCTCTATCAAGTGGTATCAGATTTCCAGGTTGCTCGGTGAGATTTTACAGTTTTTCGTAGTTTAGATCGAGTCTGTTCTTCATACCTATAGTGATGCGGAGCATCCTACGGTCATCACCATGTCAAGAGTCCGTTTGGCAAGTGACACGTGCGACCTCTACTTCTCATACATAAAGGTGAATCTTCTCCTTTACACGTGTTCACTTGACCCCTTTGAGGATGGTATACTACTTGACACTCCACTCGTGTGCATGCATAGGTATTGTCGGAGCTTCACGCACGACGAGGAGGAGTGCAAGCGCCTAGGAACGCCTACACCGTCCGCGAGGGAAGCATGGAAGCGAAGACGGAAGAAGAAGGACCTGCCCAGTCCAGAAAGGGCGGTACTACCGCCCAAAGTAAGCGGTACTACCGCTCAAGCGGTACTACCGCCCAAAGCAAGCGGTACTACCGCTCAAGCGGTACTACCGCCCATGAGTCCGTACTACCGCCCTGCCTGTCAAGCAGCATGGGCCTTTGGCCTTGTATCCCTCTCCCACTTACCCCTTCGTGGCTTAGACTATAAATAGACCACCTCCACCTCCTTTCTAGGGTTAGCAAAGTGATAGCTCATTCTTAAGTGAGCTTTGCTCCTACCTATCTCTACTCTTGAGAGAGAGAGACCATTACTCCATTGGAGGCCAAGACCTCCATCTAGGAGAAGATCCCCCTGCGGATTCAAGACCCCTCTTTAGGGAAGATCCATCTAGGATATCATCAAGACCTCCTCTTGGAGATGAACCTTACCTTGTATCTTTCCTTTTGTTGTTCATGTACCTTGTGACCTTGTGTGTTTGATTGTCTAGTGGATGTGTGATTTGGACTTGTTCTTGAGTGTTTCCCCGTGTGATTTCTCTTCGTTCTTCCCCGTGTTCATCGTGTTCTCCGTAGGATCCCCTCCAAACGTGAAAGATCGACGAATTAGGGTTCCACCCTACATCATATGGTATCATGAGCCACGTTGATCACGTTTTTGGAGCCCCTACCCCTCTTTTTCTAGCTTGATTTTGTGTGTTCTTGCCTAAATCCGAAAATCCCCACCAAAAATAGCCCCAAATTTTTTTGTGATTTGTTGGTTTGATGATGTTTTGTTGATTTTGATCCATGGATTTGCTTGGTTTCAAGTGGATCTAGCATCTCCCCAAGTTTCCCCTCTTTCCATCCACAAAATCCATCGAATTTTGACCCCGAAATCACCCATTTCCGCCCCAAAATCGCGACACGAGCGGTACTACCGCCCTATAGAGCGGTACTACCGCTGAGAACCTCAAGCGGTACTACCGCCCCGCTAACGGTACTACCGCTAGGCCCTGTTTCAGCCGAAACAGTCGAAAAATCCCGACACGAGCGGTACTACCGCCCTCCCGAGCGGTACTACCGCCCTGGCCAGTTTCAGCTTTCCGAGTTTCACCGTTTCGACCATAACTAATTCATCCGAACTCCGATTTTGACGTTCTTTAGCTCGTTTTGAAGCTATTGACATCCCCCTTCCCACAAAAATACTACCAACATCATTTGACTCCATCACATTTGGTGAACTTTGGCATCTTTGCCTAGAGCTTCCACCACAACATCCGCATAACCACCACCGACTTCCGCAACCTAACCCATTTTGATCCATATAGCATTAGTGGTTGTTTGAGTTGTGATTTGAGTCTCCTAAGGTGTTTAGGCTACTTAGGGACAATTGCTTCTTCATCAACCACCACCACCACTTCCACATAACCTTGCCCACCATACACTTCCGACAACCCAACTTAACCGAATTGTTGTTTGAGCTTTTTCGAGTTGTGGCTTGTGTCTCCTAAGGTGTTTCGGCTACTTAGGGACCGTGTGCTTCCAACTCTTACACCGTATATAACCCATCATCCCACTTCCGCATTGCCTAGTGCAACACCACCACCGCTTTCCGCTACCACCATTTGACATTTGTCATTTGAGATTTTGAGTTTGTGGTTTTTCCGTTTCCTAAGGTGTTTCGGCTACTTAGGGACGAGTCTCCATCATCTTGGTATCTACACCAAGAACACCGCCACTCATCATCGCAAAGGACGGTAACCTCGACGAGACCTTTGTATATACCCTTGCAATTGCATTATTAACCCCTAGCCCATTTTGCGTCACTTACCTATCGAGACTAGCCATTTGAGTATTGCCGGCAACGTTACTTGTGCACATTAGTGATCCACCATAAATTGCATACATACCATATCATATTGGTATCATATCATCCATTGTGCCTCAAGTTTGTTCCCGCATATACACAATTGCTATCTTGGTTTGTGCATTGTACAAAAGTGGCCATAGAAAAAAAAGGAGAAAAAGCTTTTAAGCAAAAAGAGAGCAAAGAGCTCGTGAGCAAGTGCCATAGCATCATACCCCATTGCACATAAGAGCCATACCAAAATCTACATCACATGATATCATGCTTGAGAGAAACACCGGGAACCATACATACATAGCATACTTGGGATAGAAAGAATATCCATTTTGCATCTTATAGGTTGTGCACAAGTGTCGTATCCGTCTATTGAGCAATCGTGCTAGCGTCTCTCTTGAGTTGTGCAACACGAGCGTTTTCCGTGGATTCCACATTTTGTGCTCATTCCTTGGTTGCACGACCCCATTTATCTATCCGTGTGTGTGTTTCCGTGTTACCTTTCATTGCTATTGGTCCATTTGTTTCACTTGCGAATTTGTGAATCTTTTTCAACATTATTGACTCTTGCTAACATTTTGCATCAAATTTTTGTGCCACTATCCTCACCGAGCTCTACCATAAGCTTTACTTGATAGGTGTGAGTGAACAAGTCCGGTACCAATTCCACTATTCTTTCATCTCACATTGAGTGAAACGGGATACATCCTCAACTTTGGGAAAAGGTAACTTGGTATTGTTTATCTCATTTCCTACTCACCTCTACTCGAGTGTTGTGATGGATAGGCAAGGCATTTCACCTTCGGTCTACAACAACAACGACGAGTTCGATGCCATGAACAACAACTCCGACGCCAAGATGCAAGCTAAAATGGAGGAGATCAAAGCCCTCATCAAGTCCTACAAGCGATCTTCCTTATCTTCGAGAAGACGCTCAAGAGCACATGCTTCCGAGCTACCATCTCCAGCAAGATCACATCGGCATCGACACCATCACCAACAAGAACGTGAAGGTCAAGAGCTCAACACCAACAACCGCTCAACGACTTCACCATCTCCCTTGGCATCTTCGCCAAGCGACTTCAAGGCATCTTCGCCTACGGACATACGGCATCTTCGCCAACAAGCACCTCAAGACTACACTCAAGAGAAGCTACCCAAGCTCAAGTCCGCGACTTCCACGAGCTACTACGACCTCGACAACGACCACAAGATTCCTTTCTATGGGACTCACGAACCCGAGGAGTACCTCGAGTGGGAGCGTTTGATGGACGACTACCTCAAGCTACATCAAGTTCCTCCCGAAGATCAAGTGAAGTGCGCCACAAGAAACTTCCACGACTACGCATTGGCATGGTGGCTTCACACACCTTCGGAGTACTACGACATGAGTTGGCCCAAGACGAAGAAAGCTTTGCGGCGAGTTTGTGCCTCCAACCTACACGGAACAACTTCGGCGCCAATTGGAGAACACCACCCAAGGATCCAAGTCCATCAACAAGTACTTCAAGGAGATGATGATTGCCTTGCGACGAGCCGCGTGGGCGACCCCATTTCGATGAAGTTCCACTTCATGATGAGATTGCACAACGACATCTCCAAGACCATCGTCCTCAAGAACTACAAGTCCATCGGCGACTACTACATTGGTGCTCTCAAAGCGAACAAGAACTCATGAAGGCCAAGGCTTCTCCACCCCAAGCAAACTTCAAAGGCGACCAAGCTCTACGACAAGCATGAGGCTAGTACCACCAAGATGTCCAAGCCCGACGAGCTCCAAGACGATGCTCCCAAGGACCAAGCTTTGGAGGCTAGCGACAAGGTGGCGAGCAAGGATGATGCTTCCATCTTAGGAGGCGAGAGAGATGATGTGCCATCTTCGGCCTTCATCCACGACGAGAGTGATGATGTGCCATCTTTGGCCTTCATCCACGGTGACCACGACGAAATGGTTGAGCATGGGATTCTCCCTTCGACCACGGCGACGTATGATGACTTGAGTGACTTGTGCCACCATATTGAGAGTGAGAGTGACTTCACCACTAGCCCCATACATGATGAGTTGCCACAATTCCCATGTGAGGAGAGACACAACCCCCACCACTTGAGTGAGATGAGTGACTCCACCATACGTGAGTTTGAGTGCACCTATTTTGAGGGAGTGAGTGAACCACCACATAGAGAGAGTGAGATAGTTGATCGGTCTCGTGAGGCCATTTGCATTTCTAACAACTTGACCTCTACCTCTATTGTGTCTTCTCGTTTGGTGCTAGGTCCCATTGATGATGACGCGCCTATCCTCGACGACTTCGTCCTCCCTTTGGACAAGACGATGGCCATGGTGGAATATGATGCACACCCCACATGGTTCCATCAAGATGATGATGATGACCACCATTGGGTCTTTCCCACCTCACCTACACCGCTTGAGTGGAATAACAAAGGTAACAAAGGTGACGGTGATACTCTAGTCCCACTAGTGGACATTCTTGACATTGAATGCTTGCATGATGTTGATCCACCTATTGCCATGCTTCATGCTAGTATGATTTCCCTATGCGATGATGTTCCCATTTATGATGAGTATGACGATTCTCTTGTGGAGTCTATTAGTAGTGATGCCATGTTACATAGGATTTCTTGTGACAATTCTTTAGGTCACATCATGTTTGATAATCCGCTTGACTTGTCATATGCTATGCATGAGATCCATCATATTTCTTATTTGCAATCTCTTCATTGTGACTATGCATATGCCATTAAAATAAACCCAATTTGCACATATGGCATAGATGACAAACCCATGGTTATTGGCATTTGTTTCTCTTGTGATGATATTGATATGCTCCCTTTGCATCATTTATCTCATATGCCATGCCATGACACCCTAGCTTCGGATATGCATTGTTTTGGATGTTGTCCATTTTCTCCATATGATGTTTCCGATATTGCTCATGAGGAGGCCCCCATAGTTTCCTCATACATGTTAGGGGAATTTGATCCATCCCATTCATTGCATGATCCCCATACTTGTTTGCACCATATGCTACCCACGAATAAACATACTATTGATGTGCCATATACTTGCATTCTCAATTTGTGTCCCCATCGTGTCATACATAACAACTATTCTTTCATGATGGATGACATGTTCCTATACCATGCATCAAATTTCTTTGAGCGATGCTTATCTTGTGCTAACTCACATCGCACATACACATCATGATGGATGATGTGTACATTTACCACGCCGCACAATTTCTTTGGTTTGTGTCTCTTTTGTGTAGGTACCCATGAATACTTGTCAACCTCGCAATCCCACGAGTTGACAAAACGAGCTTTAGAGAGCAACGATGAATTGGGATCACGTGGATTGTCTTTACCACCGTCCCCTTCGCGCAAGGACTACGCAACTCCTCTACTTGGCTCTCACACGGCTATGGGCCATTTACCACTTCTCACATTATGCTCATTTTACCGTGTTCACTTTGCATGCTATGCTTGCTTCTATGCCTTTGCCATGCAATTGTGACCCTTGCTTGCATCTACCCATGTTTCATCATTATGCTACTTCTATGTGTATTTGCATGCTTGGTGGAGATCCTTGTTGCTATTGCCATGTTTATCATGTGCCCCATGCTATTGTCCTCATATCTTGCTTTCATGATTGTGCTATGACATGTGAGTTATTCATGCCCACTATTTGCACCAAGGACATGTTTGCCATGATTCATTCTAGTATGTTGCATCTTCGCACTACTAGCATACTTGACTTGATTGCTATGATTGCTTGTTATGTTGCATCACCCATGTTCCACTACTTGCTTTCTTGGGTTGATGACATATATGCTCATGCCTCTTACATGCGTTGTCTCTTGTGTCATACTTGCTCATCTCATGCGGTTGATGACAACCATCTATATGCTTTACACATGATTCATATTGCTCCGTGTCATATATCTCCATGTGTTGCCTCTCTCATGCTAGATTTGCCATGTATTGAGTGCAACAATGCTTATAGTCTTGCTCATGAGATTGCCCCCATAGCATTCTCACACATGTTTGGAGATTTTGACATATTCCTTGTGAAGCATGCTTGTCTTACCTCTTTGCACCATATACCTAGTGCCTTGAATATCACCATTGTTGCATCATATTATTCATGCACTTGTGCTTCTAATGGTTATGTGCAAGAGAAGAGAACCATCATGATGGATGATGTGTTTGTCTACCATGTGCATACGTTCTTTGTTTTGTTGTGTGCATGTGTAGGATACTTGGACTTAATTTTGACTTCCACTTCACGTGAGTTGACCATTCGAGCTCTTGAGAGCGAGCCTCATACATTCTACCACGACTCGCTTCTATACCGCGCTTGCTTGCGCTTCGGCATTGTGAAGAATACACAAGGACATGCCTTCAAGGTGACATCTTTCTTGAGCATGGATATTGCGGATAATACTACTTGTGTTGCTTGCCCCGTGAGACTTATTGGTCATCTTGGACCACTTGATGGCGCACTTGCTAGAGATCTTGCTTTGACTTGCCATTATCACATTCCCATGCATCATGATATATATGCCTTGTGTGTTGCATCCAATTCTTGGACTACTTGCTACTATAATATGGTTGGTTGCACCAATACCATTTCTTCACATATGCCATGTTCCTTTGGTTGTCACATGATTCACTTGATTGCCTCACACATGATGAACAATTGCTCTTTCTATTGTGTTGAGTGCCACACTATACTCACTACACCCTATGCACATTATGCTTGGATTGTCTTGCACTTGACCCATGTGTTTAGACATCTCATCTTATTTGGTGTTGTGAATGATTCATATGCCTACCATCGACCATTTGTCGAGCGCTTTATGCATGCTTGCTATGACCTTGAGGTGGATGCTTATGCTATTGTCACATATATTTGCATCTCTACCTCACATTTACATGATTGTTCCCATGATATCTTTGCTTGTGCTCAAATTATGTCCTTACATGCCATGTCACAATCCTTTGTCAAACCATATGCTATGCTTGATGACAACACTTGTTTGGTGAATCACCTCTTGAATGCTTGGTTTTGCACTAATGCTAACCACATTTGTTTTTCCAAGTGTTTGTTTTCCTTGCTCATTTTGAAGGAATCCCAAGACGATGCGACATTGGAGAGTGCCCATTGCGAGCTTGAAGATGACAAGTACTTGGTGAACGTCCACTTCTTCACGGCGAAACCATCTCTTTCCCATGGTGATTTGGTTTTCGATCCGAGATCGGATCTTTTCCAAGGGGGAGGGGTTGATGCGGAGCATCCTACGGTCATCACCATGTCAAGAGTCCGTTTGGCAAGTGACACGTGCGACCTCTACTTCTCATACATAAAGGTGAATCTTCTCCTTTACACGTGTTCACTTGACCCCTTTGAGGATGGTATACTACTTGACACTCCACTCGTGTGCATGCATAGGTATTGTCGGAGCTTCACGCACGACGAGGAGGAGTGCAAGCGCCTAGGAACGCCTACACCGTCCGCAAGGGAAGCATGGAAGCGAAGACGGAAGAAGAAGGACCTGCCTAGTCCAGAAAGGGCGGTACTACCGCCCAAAGTAAGCGGTACTACCGCTCAAGCGGTACTACCGCCCAAAGCAAGCAGTACTACATCAAGCGGTACTACCGCCCATGAGTCCGATACTACCGCCACCTGCCTTGTCAAGAGCAGGCCTTGGCCTTGTATCCCTCTCCCACTTACCCCTTCGTGGCTTAGACTATAAATAGACCACCTCCACCTCCTTTCTAGGGTTAGCAAAGTGATAGCTCATTCTTAAGTGAGCTTTGCTCCTACCTATCTCTACTCTTGAGAGAGAGAGACCATTACTCCATTGGAGGCCAAATGCCATGCATCAGACCCTTGCTTGCATCTACCCATGTTTCATCATTATGCTACTTCTATGTGTATTTGCATGCTTGGTGGAGATCCTTGTTGCTATTGCCATGTTTATCATGTGCCCCATGCTATTGTCCCTCATATCTTGCTTTCATGATTGTGTCTATGACATGTGAGTTATTCATGCCCACTATTTGCACCAAGGACATGTTTGCCATGATTCATTCTAGTATGTTGCATCTTCGCACTACTAGCATACTTGACTTGATTGCTATGATTGCTTGTTATGTTGCATCACCCATGTTCCACTACTTGCTTTCTTTTGGGTTGATGACATATATGCTCATGCCTCTTACATATGCGTTGTCTCTTGTGTCATACTTGCTCATCTCATGCGGTTGATGACAACCATCTATATGCTTTACACATGATTCATATTGTCTCGTGTCATATATCTCCATGTGTTGCCTCTCTCATGCTAGATTTGCCATGTATTGAGTGCAACAATGCTTATAGTCTTGCTCATGAGATTGCCCCCATAGCATTCTCTCACATGTTTGGAGATTTTGACATATTCCTTGTGAAGCATGCTTGTCTTACCTCTCTTGCACCATATACCTAGTGCCTTGAATATCACCATTGTTGCATCATATTATTCATGCACTTGTGCTTCTAATGGTTATGTGCAAGAGAAGAGAACCATCATGATGGATGATGTGTTTGTTCACCATGTGCATACGCTTCTTTGTTTTGTTGTGTGCATGTGTAGGATACTTGACTTAATTTTGACTTCCACTTCACGTGAGTCGACCTATTCGAGTTCTTGAGAGCTTAGCCCCATACATTCTACCACGACTCGCTTCTATACCGCGCTTGCTTATGCCTTGGCATTGTGAAGAATACACAAGGACATGCCTTCAAGGTGACATCTTTCTTGAGCATGGATATTGCGGATAATACTCACTTGTGTTGCTTGTCTGCTGAGACTTATTGGTCATCTTGGACCACTTGATGGCGCACTTGCTAGAGATCTTGCTTTGACTTGCCATTATCACATTCCCATGCATCATGATATATATGCCTTGTGTGTTGCATCCAATCTTGGACTATTTGCTACTATAATATGGTTGGTTGCATTCAATACCATTTCTTCACATATGCCATGTTCCTTTGGTTGTCACATGATTCACTTGATTGCCCTCTACACATGATGAACAATTGCTCTTTCTATTGTGTTGAGTGCCACACTTATACTCACTACACCCTATGCACATTATGCTTGGATTGTCTTGCACTTGACCCATGTGTTTAGACATCTCATCTTATTTGGTGTTGTGAATGATTCATATGCCTACCATCGACCATTTGTCGAGCGCTTATGCATGCTTGCTATGACCTTGAGGTGTGATGCTTATGCTATTGTCACATATATTTGCATCTCTACCTCACACATTTACATGATTGTTCCCATGATATCTTTTGCTTGTGCTCAAATTATGTCCTTACATGCCATGTCACAATCCCTTGTCAAACCATATGCTATGCTTGATGACAACACTTGTTTGGTGAATCACCTCTTGAATGCTTGGTTTTGCACTAATGCTAACCACATTTGTTTTTCCAAGTGTTTGTTTTCCTTGCTCATTTTGAAGGAATCCCAAGACGATGCTACATTGGAGAGTGCCCATTGCAGCTTGAAGATGACAAGTACTTGGTGAACGCCCACTTCTTCACGGCGTAAACCATCTCTTTCCCATGGTGATTTGGTTTTCATCCAGATCGGATCTTTCCAAGGGGAGGGATGATGCGAGCATCCTACGGTCATCACCATGTCAAGAGTCCGCTTGGCAAGTGACACGCATGCACTTACTCTACTCATACATAAAGGTGAATCTTCTCCTTACACGGTTCACTTGACCCCTTTGAGGATGGTATACTACTTGACACTCCACTGTGGTGCATGCATAGGTATTGTCGGAGCTTCACGCATCGACGCAGGAGGAGTGTAAAACTTAGAACGCCACACCGTCCGCGCAGGAAGCATGGAAGTTAAGATTTGAAGAAGAAGGACCTGCCTAGTCTCCAAAGGGGCGGGTACTATCTGCTTCAAAGTAAGCGGCATTATCATTGCTGGCACTCGCTCGCCAAAGCAAGCTAGTATCACCATTGTGCGGCATTATCCCCATGAGTCCGCATTACTGCCTCAGTGCAAGAAATGCCGCGCCTTTGGCCTGATCTCCTCTCCCACTTCTACCCCTTCGTGGCTTAGACTATAAATAGACCACCTCCACCTCCTTTCTAGGGTTAGCAAAGTGATAGCTCATTCTTAAGTGAGCTTTGCTCCTACCTATCTCTACTCTTGAGAGAGAGAGAGACTTACATCCATTGGAGGCCAAGACTCCATCTAGAGAGAAGATCCTCATGGATTCAAGACCTCTTAGGGAAGATCCATCTAGATATCATCAAGACCTCCTCTTGAGATGAACTTACCTTGTATCTTTCCTTTTGTTGTTCATGTACCTTGTGACCTTGTGTGTTTGATTGTCTAGTGGATGTGTGATTTGGACTTGTTCTGAGTGTTTCTGCGCAGATTTCTCTTCGCTTCTTCCCTGTTCATCGTGGTTCTCCGTGAGATCCCCTCCAAACGTGAAAGATCGACTTAGGGTTCCACCCTCACGCCATATGGTATCATGAGCCACGCTGATCACGCTTTTTGAGCCCCCACCCTCTCTTTTTCTAGCTTGATTTTGTGTGTTCTGCTTCAACCGAAAATCCTTACCAAAATAGCCCCAAATTTTTTGTGATTTGTTGGTTTGATGATGTTTTGTTGATTTTGATCCATGGATTTGCTTGGTTTCAAGTGGATCTAGCATCTCCCAAGTTTCTCTTCCATTCAATAAAATCCATCGCACTTGATTCTAAATCACCCATTTCATTTCCAAAATGATAATACGAGCGGGCATCATCGTAATAGAATGGTATTATCATTGAGAACCTGGAAGCTTACCATCACCGCTTAATCTGCATCACTACCGCTTAGGCCTCTGTTTCAGCCGGAACAGTCGAAAAATCTCGACACGAGAGGGTACCGCTTTCTCCCGAGCGGGTACTACTGCTCTGGCCAGTTTCTGGGCTTCGAAGTTTCACCGCTTCGCCATAACTAATTCATCCGAACTCCGATTTTGACGTTTTAGCTCGTTTTGAAGCTATTGACATCCCCTTCCCACACAAAATACTACCAACATCATTTGACTCCATCACATTTGGTGAATCTTTTGCATCTTTTGCCTAGAGCTTTCACCACAACATCCGCAGATAACCACCACCGACTTCCGCAACCTAACCCATTTTGATCCATATAGCATTAGTGGTTGTTTGAGTTGTGATTTGAGCTCCTAAGGTGTTTTAGGCTACTTAGGGACAATTGCTTCTTCATCAACCACCACCACCACTTCCACATAACCTGCTCCACCATACACTTCCGACAAACCCAACTTAACCGAATTGTTGTTTGAGCTTTTCGAGTTGTGGCTTGTGTCTCCTAAGGTGTTTCAAGCCATTTAGGAACCGTGGTGCTTCCAACTCACAATCAGATATAACCCATCATCCCACTTCCGCATTGTCCTAGTCTGGAAAATTTGCTAGGCAGTTTTAGACCATTTGTAGACTTTTCCTAAAAAATTTGTCATGAGCAAAAAAAAGAGGAAAAAAGTGAAAAAAAGAGAAAAATTCAGAGTGTGCTCTCTCTTGTTTACGCAGCTACCGTGATTTTGTTAGTGTTCTAGGCTCAAGGCCTCTAGCACGGCCTCAGCTCTAGGACCAGCACAAGACTGGTCGCTGAGCCGCTTTTCAACTTTTGCATCTCTCGAATTGATTATTGCTGACCTTTTTGCTACCATATTATAAGCCTTCCCGGCTCTCACATGCCATCTACGTCATGCATGCTTGATTCTCCTCGTAATCGCTATAGCCAAGCTTTGAGAGTTTTGACTACAACGCTGCCGATCACCACCTGCTGCTGGGTAAGAAATCGTAAGAATTTGAGATTTGCTTCACTTGGATTTGTGACTGCCCACCACACCACCACCACCACTTCCTAGTAGTCTGTAGGATCATATTCTTGTGTGTTCTATTGCTGCTAACTATGGCAGGAACACAGCCGATGAGACTGATTGGGAGAACCGACAAACAAACAGCTACATGATAAGTTTCAAAGAATGATGATTGGACAGGTAAGATGTGGTAAACAGATTTGACGAGGCTATGGAGAAGATAGATGGCATTGAGAAGACGCTTGAAACAAAGCTTGATAGCAAAGTTTATGAATTGCTCATGTTGCTTCCAATAATCTATCATTGCACCTATCGCGACTCTCACAAGAACAACTAAATAACGGCCCTTCCGAATGAAAAGAGTGGATTTGTGCCCAAAGTCTCCTGGTTGAGCTGTGACAAATTTAAAGTGCCATTGCCATACATTGTTGGTGCTTGTTTGGCCTCACATCACAAGTGGTACCGATTTGAGGATGATTATGTGGAAGATTACGAGGATGAGGTTGATCAGCATCAGAACTCCACGCAACCACCAGCACCACAAACCACCAGGTCGCCCATATGCAAATAATGGCAATGTTAGGGCTCAGTAATGCACGAGATCATGACCATTCTCCTCAAACTGAAATTGAATATTCCACCATTTGAGGGTAGATATGTTCTGATATATATCTTACTTGGGAGTTAGAAACTGAACAACGATTTACATGTTTATAATATCCCGAGGAGAGACGTGTTGGTTGCTGTGCTTTCACTAGCTTTATGTGTTTGGTGGTCCGCATTGTAGATTATATCCTGTTCCACCTACTTGGCTGCTTTGAAAACTGCTATGCGATCAAGGGTTCCACCATATTATCAACGTGAATTACTTCAAAAATTGCAGCGCTTAAGACAAGGAAAAAATTTTAAGAATATTATCAGAATTACAAACCGGCTTGATTAGATGTGGTATTGTTGAGAGAATGAAGTTATGCTTCACGCTTTCCGGGTGGATTAAATAGAGAGATTCAGACCATTCTAGACTATAAGGATTATAATAATATCACTGCTTATTCCATCTTGCTTGTAAAGTTTGAACGTGAAGTGCGTGATCGAAGGTGCATTGCCGCCGCACTCAACTTTTCTCTCGCAGGTCGACCTTCATCACATGGACACCACGCATCATCTACTTCCACTGCACTATCACCTCCCTTCAGGTGCCACCTCCAACTGCGGATATAAGAAAGGCACAACCACCACTATCTCGCCAAGAGCACACCTCGCCTTCAAGACGTAGCCTTCTTCTTCCATGGCGCCAACAGGGCACACAAGTGATATTATTTGTTTGCTGTAAGGGGAAGAGGACATTTTATAGAGAATGCAAATCTCACCGCAGTGATGATTGCTAATGAGGATGGTGGGTATGAGTCCGCTTAGTGACTATGATGAGGAGACTTGGCTATGTTGTTACTCCACAGGAATTGAAGTTGATAAAGCCAAGATTGAAGCTATTGAGAGTTGGCCGCAGCCCAAAACGGTCACACAAGTGAGGAGTTTCTTGGCCTCGCTGGTTTCTATAGGCGTTTTGAGAGATTTCAGCACCATTGCTGCACCTCTCAACGAGCTTACAAAGAAGGATGTGCCTTTTGTTTGGGGTACCGCATGGGAAGAGGCCTTCACGGTATTGAAAGCTAAGTTGACACATGCTCCTTTACTCCAACTTCCTGATTTTAATAAGACTTTTGAGCTTGAATGTGATGCTAGTGGAATTGGATTAGAGGTGTGTTATTACAAGATGGCAAACCTGTTGCATACTTTTCTGAAAAATTGAGTGGGCCTAGTCTGAATTACTCTACTTATGATAAAGAATTATATGCTCTTGTTCGACTTTAGAAACATGGCAACATTATTTATGGCCCAAAGAATTTGTTATACATTCTGATCATGAATCTTTGAAACATATTAAAAGTCAAGCTAAACTGAATCGTAGACATGCTAAATGGGTTGAATTCATTGAGACTTTCCCTTATGTCATTAAACACAAGAAGGGTAAAGAAAATGTTATTGCTGATGCATTGTCTCGTCGCTATACTATGCTTTCACAACTTGACTTCAAAATATTTGGTTTGGAGACCATCAAAGATCAATATGTGCATGATGCTGATTTTAAAGATGTATTGCAGAATTGTAAAGAAGGAAGAACATGGAACAAGTTTGTCGTTAATGATGGATTTGTGTTCGTGCTAACAAGTTCTGCATTCCAGCTAGCTCCGCTCGCCTTTTGTTGTTGCAGGAGGCGATGGAGGAGGACTAATGGGACACTTTGGCGTGAAGAAGACGGAGGACGACTTGCTACACATTTCTTTTGGCCAAAGATGAGACGGATGTTGAGCGCTTTATTGCTCGCTGCACTACATGTCAAAAAGCTAAGTCACGACTCAATCCTCATGGTTTATATATGCCTTTGCCTGTACCTAGTGTTCCTTGGGAGGATATATCTATGGACTTTGTTTTAGGTTTACCTAGAACAAAGAAGGGGAGGGATAGCATATTTGTTGTCGTGGATAGATTCTCAAAATGGCACACTTTATACCATGTCATAAAAGCGATGATGCTGTCAATGTTGCTGATTTGTTCTTTCGTGAAATTATTCGCTTGCATGGTGTGCCAAATACTATTGTTTCAGATCGTGATACTAAATTTCTTAGCCACTTTTGGAGATGTTTATGGGCTAAGTTGGGGACTAAACTGCTTTTTAGTACTACTTGTCACCCCCAAACCGATGGACAAACTGAAGTAGTCAATAGAACATTGTCTACTATGCTTAGGGCTGTTCTAAAGAATAATAAGAAAATGTGGAGGAATGCTTGCCTCATATTGAATTTGCTTATAATCGCTCATTGCATTCTACTACTAAGATGTGCCCTTTGAAGTTGTGTATGGTTTCCTACCTCGTGCACCTATTGATTTGTTGCCTCTTCCATCTTCGGAGAAGGTTAATTTTGATGCTAAAGAACGTGCTGAGTTGATTTTAAAATGCATGAGTTAACTAAGGAAAACATTGAGCGATGAATGCTAAATATAAACTTGCTGGAGATAAGGGTAGAAAACATGTGTGTTTGCACCTGGAGATCTTGTTTGGTTACATTTATGTAAGGATAGATTTCTGATTTGCGCAAATCAAAGCTAATGCCACGTGCTGCTGGTCCCTTTAAGGTGTTGGAGAAAGTAAATGATAATGCATATAAACTTGAGCTGCCTCGCAGATTTTGGGGTTAGTCCCACTTTTAACATTGCAGATTTGAAGCCATATTTGGGTGAGGAAGATGAACTTCCGTCGAGGACTACTTCATTTCAAGAAGGGAGGATGATGAGGACATCAATACCATTGTTACACCCACAGCCCTCGCTGCTATACATACCGGACCAATTACTAGAGCTCACAGACGCCAACTAAATTACCGTGTACTTTTGTTTCTTGGTAATGATTCTAATGTTCATGAGAATATGATGCGCTTAAATTGGATACATTTGTTTTGCTTACAAATGAAGGGCCTAGCTTGGAGAAGGATGAACATTGGAGCAAGAACACACATGGAGTTGATGGCATGCAAGGAGATCAAGAACGGAGTTACAAGTGATGATTTCAGACTTTGAAGCCACCATAAGGAGTGCATGAAGCCTTGGACGAAATATACAAGATGCCACTTCATAATATTCGTCCATAGGCTATTCTAGGTGTCTCGTCACCTTATTATTGGGCCAGGCCCATGTAATTTCGAAATACATTAGTATAGGCTATTTTAGAGTCCGTATGTGTGGGAAACAAGAGATAGGGTTAGTTTCGGACCCTCCACCAAGGGCCACGAAATTCACCCCTCTTCCTCCATATATACAGCCCTTAGGGCACCGCTTAGACTTGGGTTTTGTTTAGATCAAAAGTTCGCCATAGCTGCAACTTCACAGATTTCGCTTGTGTTCAACGACTGCATAAAGGCGCCACAGAACCCCACCTTGATCAATAAAGCTTTCATCTTATATTCGCAATATCCAGATTGCAATCTCAGCTTCTTGCTTGTTCTTCGCTTGCTCGCAGAAATAGACCCTCGTGGTCGTTGATCGTGTTCGGCGTGGTCAATAACCTCTCGGAGTTGGTTTAGTGATTGCTAAGGCGTGACGTCCTCGCACGCTCGTAGTCGGATCGTCAAAGTCGACTTCCACCAAAGCGAAATCCACCCTCTCATCGAAAGACGGGACACCTTTGCCTCTATCATCAGGTTGATTGTGCTCCGGCGTGGTCAATAACCTCTTGGAGTTGGTTTAGCGATTGCTAAGGCGCAACGTCGTGCACGTTTGTAGTCGGATCGTCAAAGTCGTCTCCACCAAATCAATAGTTATCATCTCATCGAAAGATCGGGACACCCCGCCTCTATCACATTGTCTACTATGCTTAGGGTTGTTCTAAAGAATAATAAGAAAATGTGGGAGGAATGCTTGCCTCATATTGAATTTGCCTGTAATCATTCATTGCATTCTACTACTAAGATGTGCCCTTCTGAAGTTGTGTATGGTTTCCTACCTCGTGCACCTATTGATTTGTTGCCTCTTCCATCTTCGGAGAAGGTTAATTTTGATGCTAAAGAACGTGCTGAATTGATTTTAAAAATGCATGAGTTAACTAAGGAAAACATTGAGCGTATGAATGCTAAATATAAACTTGCTGGAGATAAGGGTAGAAAACATGTTGTGTTTGCACCTGGAGATCTTGTTTGGTTACATTTGCGTAAGGATAGATTTCCTGATTTGCGCAAATCAAAGCTAATGCCACGTGTCGCTGGTCCTTTGAGGTGTTGGAGAAAGTAAATGATAATGCATATAAACTTGAGCTGCCTGCAGATTTTGGGGTTAGTCCCACTTTATCATTGCAAATTTGAAGCCATATTTGATGAGGAAGATGAACTTCCGTCGAGGACGACTTCATTTCAAGAAGGGGAGGATGATGAGGACATCAATACCGATAGAGGCAGAGGTGTCCTGCCTTCGATGAGATGGTGGATTTCGCTTTGGTGGAAGTCGACTTTGACGATCCGACTACGAAGGCAGCGAGGACGTCGCTTTTAGCAATCGCTAAACCAACTCCGAGAGGTTATTGACCACGCCGAGCATCGACCAACCTGACCACGAGGGTCTATTTCCTGAGCAAACGAAGAACAAGCGAGAAACCGAGATTGCAATCTGGATATTGCGTAATATAAGATGAAAGCTTTATTGATCAAGGTGGGGTTCTGTGGACGCCTTTGTCCGGGTCGTTGAACACAAACGGCACGCTAAGTTGCAGCTATGGCGAACTTTTGATCTAAACAAAACCCAAAGTCTAAACGGTGCCCTAAGGGCTGTATATATGGAGGAAGAGGGGGTGAATTTCGTGGCCCTTGGTGGAGGGGTCCCAAACTAACCCTATCTCTTGTTTCCCCACACATACGGACTCTAAAAATAGCCTATACTAATGTATTTCGAAATTACATGGGCCTGGCCCAATAATAAGGTGACGATCACCTAGAATAGCCTCCGGACGAAATTTATGAAGTGGCATCTTGTATATTTCGTCCAAGGCTTCATGCACTCATTATGGTGGCTTCAAAGTCCTGAAATCATCACTTGTAACTCCATTCTTGTCCCCCTTGCGCATACCATCATCTCCATGCTTGTTCTTGCTCCAATGTTCATCCTTCTCCAAGCTACGCCCTTCATTTGTAAGCAAAACAAATGTATCCATTTTAGGCAGCATCATATTCTCATGAACATTAGAATCATTACCAAGAAACGAAAGTACCTAGTAATTTAGTTGGCGTGCGCGAGCTCTAGTAATTGGTCCAGTATGTATAGCAGAAGGGGCTGTGGGTGTAACAATGGTATTGATGTCCTCATCATCCTCCCCTTCTTGAAATGAAGTCGTCCTCGACGGAAGTTCATCTTCCTCACCCAAATATGGCTTCAAATCTGCAATGTTAAAAGTGGACTAACCCCAAAATCTGCAGCAGCTCAAGTTTATATGCATTATCATTTACTTTCTCCAACACCTTAAAGGGACCAGCAGCACGTGGCATTAGCTTTGATTTAAGCAAATCAGAAATCTATCTTACGCAAATGTAACCAAACAAGATCTCCAGGTGCAAACACAACATATTTTCTACCCTTATCTCCAGCAAGTTTATATTTAGCATTCATACACTCAATGTTTTCCTTAGTTAACTCATGCATTTTGAAAATCAATTCAGCACGTTCTTTAGCATCAAAATTAACCTTCTCTGAAGATGGAAGAGGCAACAAATCAATAGGTGCACGAGGTAGGAAACCATACACAACTTCAAAAGGGCACATCTTAGTAGTAGAATGCAATGAACGATTATAGGCAAATTCAATATGAGGCAAGCATTCCTCCCACATTTTCTTATTATTCTTTAGAACAGCCCTAAGCATAGTAGACAATGTTCTATTGACTACTTCAGTTTGTCCATCAGTTTGGGGTGACAAGTAGTACTAAAAAGCAGTTTAGTCCCCAACTTAGCCCATAAACATCTCCAAAAGTGGCTAAGACATTTAGTATCATGATCTGAAACAATAGTAATTGGCACACCATGCAAGCGAATAATTTCAATGAAAGAACAAATCAGCAACATTAACAAAGATCATCGCTTTTATGACATGGTATAAAGTGTGCCATTTTCGAGAATCTATCCACGACAACAAATATGCTATCCTCCCTTCTTTGTTCTAGGTAAACCTAAAACAAAGTCCATAGATATATCCTCCCAAGGAACACTAGGTACAGGCAAAGGCATATATAAACCATGAGGATTGAGTCGTGACTTAGCTTTTTGACATGTAGTGCAGCGAGCAATAAAACGCCAACATCCTGTCTCATCTTTGGCCAAAAGAAATGTGTAGCAAGTACGCCCTCCGCCTTCTTCACGCCAAAGTGTCCCATTAGTCCTCCTCCATGCACCTCCTGCAACAACAAAAGACGAACGGAGCTAGTTGGAATGCATAGCTTGTTAGCACGGAACACAAATCCATCATTAACGACAAACTTGTTCCATGTTCTTCCTTCATTACAATTCTGCAATACATCTTTAAAATCAGCATCATGCACATATTGATCTTTGATGGTCTCCAAACCAAATATTTTGAAGTCAAGTTGTGAAAGCATAGTATAGCTACGAGACAATGCATCAGCAATAACATTTTCTTTACCCTTCTTGTGTTTAATGACATAAGGGAAAGTCTCAATGAATTCAACCCATTTAGCATGTCTACGATTCAGTTTAGCTTGACTTTTAATATGTTTCAAAGATTCATGATCAGAATGTATAACAAATTCTTTGGGCCATAAATAATGTTGCCATGTTTCTAAAGTCCGAACAAGAGCATATAATTCTTTATCATAGGTAGAATAATTCAGACTAGGCCCACTCAATTTTTCAGAAAAGTATGCAACAGGTTTGCCATCTTGTAATAACACACCTCCTAATCCAATTCCACTAGCATCACATTCAAGCTCAAAAGTCTTATTAAAATCAGGAAGTTGGAGTAAAGGAGCATGTGTGATGTGGAGCATCCTACGGTCATCACCATGTCAAGAGTCCGTTTGGCAAGTGACACGTGCGACCTCTACTTCTCATACATAAAGGTGAATCTTCTCCTTTACACGTGTTCACTTGACCCCTTTGAGGATGGTATACTACTTGACACTCCACTGTGTGCATGCATAGGTATTGTTGAGCTTCACGACGACGAGGAGGAGTGCAAGCGCCTAGAATGCCTACACCGTCCATGAGGGAAGCATGGAAGCAAAGACGGAAGAAGAAGGACCTGCCTAGTCCAGTAAAGGGCGGTACTATCGCCCAAAGCAAGCGGTACTACCGCTCAAGCGGTACTACCGCCCATGAGTCCGTACTACCGCCCTGCCAGAGTCAAGTAGCCGCTGGGCCTTTGGCCTGTATCCTCTCCCACTTACCCCTTCGTGGCTTAGACTATAAATAGACCACCTCCACCTCCTTTCTAGGGTTAGCAAAGTGATAGCTCATTTGTATGTGAGCTTTGCTCCTACCTATCTCTACTCTTGAGAGAGAGACCACTACTCCATTGGAGGCCAAGACCTCCATCTAGGAGAAGATCCTGCATGGATATCATCAAGACCCCCTTGTGGGAAGATCCATCTAGGATATCATCAAGACCTCCTCTTGGAGATGAACCTTACCTTGTATCTTTCCCTTTGTTGTTCATGTACCTTGTGATCTTGTGTGTTTGATTGTCTAGTGGATGTGTGATTTGGACTTGTTCTTGAGTGTTTCCCCTTGTGATTTCTCTCCGTTCTTCCCCGTGTTCATCGTGTTCTCCGTAGGATCCCCTCCAAACGTGAAAGATCGACGAATTAGGGTTCCACCCTACATCATATGGTATCATGAGCCACGTTGATCACGTTTTTGGAGCCCCTACCCCGTGTTTTCTAGTTTGATTTTGTTGTTTTCGTCCTAAATCTGAAAATCCCCACCAAAAATAGCCCCAAATTTTTTTTGTGATTTGTTGGTTTGATGATGTTTTGTTGATATTGATCCATGGATTTGCTTGGTTTCAAGTGGATCTAGCATCTCCCAAGTTTCACCTCTTTTCATCCACGAAATCCATCAAATTTTGCCCCAAATCATCTTTTTCCGCCCCAAAATCGCTACTTCGATCCGATCTGTGAAAATCCTCGACACGAGCGGTACTACCGACCTACAGAGCGGTACTACCGCTGACAACCTCAAGCGGTACTACCGCCCCGCTTAACGGTACTACCGCTAGGTTATGTTTCAGCCGAAACAGTCGAAAAATCCCGACACGAGCGGTACTACCGCCCTCCCGAGCGGTACTACCGCCCTGGCCAGTTTCAGCTTTCCGAGTTTCACCATTTTGCTCATAACTAATTCATCCGAACTCCGATTTTGACGTTCTTTAGCTCGTTTTGAAGCTATTGACATCCCCCTTCCCACAAAAATACCACCAACATCATTTGACTCCATCATATTTTCTGAAATTTGGCAAGTTTGCCTAGGCCCCCCACCACAACATCCGCATAACCACCACCGACTTCCGCAACCTAACCCATTTTGTTCCTTATAGCATTAGTGGTTGTTTGAGTTGTGATTTGAGTCTCCTAAGGTGTTTAGGCTACGTAGGGACGGTTGCTTCTTCATCAACCACCACCACCGCCACCACTTCCACATAACCTTGCCCACTGATGAGGACATGAGTACCTTGTATATGACCAAAAATATTGCATACATGCATATTTCTCAGGTGATTTCTAGTGCAAACTATTCAATAATCTATTTATGTTATCCAGAACAAAAATACTTCACACACTTTTGTGTTTTGTCTAATTGCAGGTGTATGGGACATTTGTACAATCCACATATGAAGATAAGGAAGAAAGAGATGTTTATTTGCTGTTCAAAAAGTCCTCTCACGTCACTTTTGGCCCAAGAAAAGATAGAGTCCAAGTCTCTCACGTTCTGATTCAGATTCGACTGCATGTAGATATACCGACTCAAAACGCCAACAACTATTTCATACGGACTCCGAATTGGGTGATTCTTTTTTTGTTGGAAAGAAGATTTCATGATCTTTCCAGCACAATTGGAATCACCTTATGATGAGGACATCAATACCATTGTTACACCCACAGCCCCTGCTGCTATACATACTGGACCAATTACTAGAGCTCGCGCACGCCAACTAAATTACCAGGTACTTTCGCTTTTGGTAATGATTCTAATGTTCATGAGAATATGATGCTGCTTAAATTGGATACATTTGTTTTGCTTACAAATGAAGGGCCTAGCTTGGAGAAGGATGAACATTGGAGCAAGAACAAGCATGGAGATGATGGCATGCGCAAGGGGGACAAGAATGGAGTTACAAGTGATGATTTCAGGACTTTGAAGCCACCATAATGAGTACATGAAGCATTGGACGAAATATACAAGATGCCACTTCATAAATTTCGTCCAGAGGCTATTCTAGGTGCTGCGTCACCTTATTATTGGGCCAGGCCCATGTAATTTCGAAATACATTAGTATAGGCTATTTTAGAGTCCGTATGTGTGGGAAACAAGAGATAGGGTTAGTTTCGACCCTCCACCAAGGGCCACGAAATTCACCCCTCTTCCTCCATATATACAGCCCTTAGGGCACCGCTTAGACTTTGGGTTTTGTTTAGATTAAAAGTTCGCCATAGCTGCAACTTCTGCAGCATTTCGCTTGTGTTCAACGACACTGCACAAAGGCGCCACAGTAACCCCACCTTGATCAATAAAGCTTTCATCTTATATTCGCAATATCCAGATTGCAATCTCAGTTTCTTGCTTGTTCTTCGCTTGCTCGCAGGAAACAGACCTCGTGGTCGTTGATCGTGCTCGGCGTGGTCAATAACCTCTCGGAGTTGGTTTAGCGACATAAGGCGCGACGCCCTCGCACGCTCAGTAGTCGGATCGTCAAAGTCGACTTCCACCAAAGCGAAATCCACCATCTCATCGAAAGACGGACACCTTTGCCTCTATCAAGTGGTATCGAGCTCCAGGTTGCTCGGTGAGATTTTACAGCTTTTCGTAGTTTAGATCGAGTCTGTTCTTCATACCTATAGTCCACGAAAAGCCAAAAAAATTAGGTTAGTTTATCCCGTCCAACCAATCTGAGCCTTTGCATAATCTTTTCTGATTTGCTTTGTTGAATTGGCGGTTGCATCGTCGTGTCAAGTTGCTGGTCTTAGCGCCTAGTCTTTTAGAGTTTCGAGTTCTGCTCACAAGTTGTCACGCCGCCGCTGCCATATACCACCGCCACATATTCACCGCCAATCCGAATCCATATACGCCACCACATATCCGCCGCCATCACGCCATCCGAGTCCACCCGCAACATATATCCGCCACCAGTCCGAAGTTCCACCAGATTCATCTCCGCCACCACCCTAGTCCGAGTCCAAGAATTGTTGCATTGTTCTCGATTTCCAGATCACGCGACATTCGAAGTCGTGACAGCACAGGACTCCCCAACTTCCAAGCCATCCGCAGAAGAAAAATAGTTCCAGTTTCAAAAAAAAAATCTGGCTAGGCAGTTTTTAGACCATTTGTAGACTTTTCCGAAAAAATTTGTTGCGGAGCAAAAAAAAAAAAAAAAAGAGGACAAAAAGTGCAAAAAAAAAAGGAAAAAAAGAGAAAAAAATTCAGAGTGTGCTCCTCCCTTGTTTACGCAGCAGCCGTGATTTTGTTAGTGTTCTAGGCTCGCCTCTAGCACGGTCTAGCCTAGGACCAGACAAGACCGCTGTTGAGCGCCTATTCAACTTTGCATCTCTGAATTGATTATTGTCAACCTTTTTTGCTACCATATTATAAGCCTTCCCAGCTCCACATACATCTACGCTCGTGCTTGATTCTCCCCGTAATCGCTATATCCAAGCTTTGAGAGTTTTGACTACAACGGTTGCCGATCACCACCGCTCATGGGTAAGAACTGTAAGAATTTGAGATTTGCTTGACGGGTTTGTGATACACCACCACCACTTTTTAGTAGTTTGTAGGATCATATTCTTGTGTGTTTCTATTTTCTGCTAACCATGGTAGGATCACAAGTCGATGAGACTGATTGGGAGAACTCGATTAACAAACAGCTACATGATAAGTTTCAGCAAATGATGATTGGACAAAAAGACGTGGTAAACAGATTTGACGAGGCCATGGAGAAGATAGATGGCATTGAGAAGACGCTTGAAACAAAGCTTGATAGCAAGTTTGATGAATTGCTCGCTTTTCCACAACCACCGCCGGCTGCACCTATCGCACCTCAACGACAACAACCACGCCCCTTCCGAATCAGTATGGACGAGCTCAGCGTGTTCCTCTTGAGCCGTGACAAAATTCGGTGCCGCTGCATCTGCTGTTGGTGCTTCTTTGGCTCTCTACATCGCTGCTGGTGGTACCGAGGAGGATGATGAGTATGTGGACGATTATGAGGATGAGGTTGATCAACATCGTAACTACGTGCAACCACCAGCACCACAACCACCAGGTCGCCCACATGCAAATAATGGCAATATTAGGGCTCCCTCAGTACGAGATCATGACCATCTCCCTAAACTGAAATTGAATATTCCACCATTTGAGGGTAGATATGTTCCTGATATATATCTTACTTGGGAGTTAGAAACTGAACAACGATTTACATGTTTACAATATCCCGAGGAGAGACGTGTTCCTGCTGCTGTTTGTGCTTTCACTAGCTTTGCATGTGTTTGGTGGTCTGAACATTGTAGATTATATCCTGTTCCAGCTACTTGGGCTGCTTTGAAAACTGCTATGCGTGATCGCTGGGTTCCACCATATTATCAACGTGAATTACTTCAAAATTGCAGCGCTTAAGACAAGGAAAAACTCAGAGAAGAATATTATCGAATTACAAACCGGCTTGATTAGATGTGGTATTGTTGAGGAGAATGAAGCTATGCTTGCACGCTTTCTCGGTGGATTAAATAGAGAGATTCAGACCATTCTAGACTATAAGGATTATAATAATATCACTGCTTATTCCATCTTGCTTGTAAAGCTGAACGTGAAGTGCAGGATCGATGCATTGGCGCCGCACTAACTTTTCTCGCAGGTCGACCTTCATCATGGACACCACGCATCATCTACTTCCACCGCACCATCACCTCCTTCAAAGCCACCTCCAACCGTGATACAAGAAAGCAGCACAACCACCACTATCTGCCAAGAGCACACCGCCGGGCCTGCACAGAGCTCTTCTTCTTCCATGGCGTCAACAGGCACACAAGTGATATTATTTGTCGTCGTAAGGGAAGAGGACATTTTGCGAGAGAATGCAAATCTCAGCGTGTGATGATTGCTACCGAGGATGGTGGGTATGAGTCCGCTTAGTGACTATGATGAGGAGACTTTGGCTCTTATTACACATGAGGAACACGGTGGAGATGATTCGATCATGAGACACAATACATGGCTGCTGAAGATGCCGACAGGTATGAATGTTTAGTTGCTCAACGTGTTTTGAGTGTGCAGGTTACACAAGTCGAGCAAAATCAGAGGCATAATTTGTTCCATACAAAGGAGTTGTGAAGGAACGTTCTATTCAAGGCCATCATAGATGGAGGAGCTGCAACAACTTGGCTAGCATGGAGATGGTGGAGAAGCTATCTCTCACCACAAGACCACATCCACATCCTTACTACATCCAATGGTTCAACAACAGCGGCAAGGTGAAGGTAACACGATCGCTCGTGTGCATTTTAGTATCTCTACATATGCTGATTATGTTGATTGTGATGTGGTACCTATGCAAGCATGTTCCTTGTTACTTGGTAGACCATGGCAATTTGATAAAAATTATGTACACCATGGTAGAAACAATCAGATACTCTTGTTCATAAGGATAAAATATTACTTTGCTTCCTATGACTCCTGAGTCCATTTTGAAAGATGATATTAATAGAGCTAATAAAGCAAAACAGAGAAAATAAGAGTGAAAATCAGATTGTGGCAAAAGAATTTGAGCAACACATGAAGCCTAATAATAAACCATCTACTGTTGCTTCTGAAATTAAATTGAAAAGTGCATGTTTACTTGCCACCAAATCTGATATTGATGAGCTAGATTTTAGCAAATCTATTTGCTATGCTTTTGTGTGCAAAGAGGCATTATTTTCATTCGAGGACGGCCTTCCTCTTTGCCCCCTCGCTGTCACTAACATTTTGAAGGAGTTCACGACGCTCTTTCCACAAGACGTGCCACCGGATTACCACCTATTCGAGGGATTGAGCATCAAATTGACTTAATTCCGTGCATCATTACCCAACCGCACACCATACCGCACTCAATCCAGAGGAGACGAAGGAGATTATGCGTCAAGTACAGTGAGCTGCTCGACAAAGGTTATATACGCGAATCCCTTAGTCCTTGTGCTGTTCCTATTATTCTAGTGCCAAAAAGGATGGTACGTCACGATGTGTGTTGATTGTAGAGGCATCAATAATATTACTATTCGTTATCGCCACCCTATTCCTAGGCTAGATGATATGCTTGATGAATTGAGTGGCTCTACAATATTCTCCAAAGTTGATTTATGAGTGGATACCATCAAATTCGTATGAAATTGGGAGATGAATGGAAAACAGCATTTAAAACTAAGTTTGGATTATATGAGTGGTTAGTCATGCCTTTTGGGTTAACTAATGCACCTAGTACTTTCATGAGATTAATGAACGAAGTTTTACGTGCTTTCATTGGACGATTTGTGGTAGTCTATTTTGATGATATACTGATTTATAGCAAATCTTTGGAAGAACATTTGGAACATTTACGTGTTGTTTTTAATGCTCTACGTGATGCACGCTTGTTTGGTAACCTTGGGAAGTGCACCTTTTGCACCGAATCGAGTATCTTTTCTTGGCTATGTTGTTACTCCACAGGAATTGAAGTTGATAAAGCCAAGATTGAAGCTATTGAGAGTTGGCCGCAGCCCAAAACGGTCACACAAGTGAGGAGTTTCCTTGGCCTCGCTGGTTTCTATAGGCGCTTTGAGAGATTTCAGCACCATTGCTGCACCTCTCAATGAGCTTACAAAGAAGGATGTGCCTTTTGTTTGGGGTACCGCATGTGAAGAAGCCTTCACGGTATTGAAAGATAAGTTGACACATGCCCTTTACTCCAACTTCCTGATTTTAATAAGACTTTTGAGCTTGAATGTGATGCTAGTGGAATTGGATTAGAGGTGTGTTATTACAAGATGGCAAACCTGTTGTATACTTTTCCTAAAAATTGAGGGGCCTAGTCTGAATTACTCTACTTATGATAAAGAATTATATGCTCTTGTTCGGACTTTAGAAACATGGCAACATTATTTATGGCCCAAAGAATTTGTTATACATTCTGATCATGAATCTTTGAAACATATTAAAAGTCAAGTTAAACTGAATCGTAGACATGCTAAATGGGTTGAATTCATTGAGACTTTCCTTATGTCATTAAACACAAGAAGGGTAAAGAAAAGTTATTGTTGATGCATTGTCTCGCCGCTATACTATGCTTTCACAACTTGACTTCAAAATATTTGGTTTGGAGACCATCAAAGATCAATATGTGCATGATGCTGATTTTAAAGATGTATTGCAGAATGGTAAAGAAGGAAGAACATGGAACAAGTTTGTCGTTAATGATGGATTTGTGTTCCGTGCTAACAAGCTATGCATTCCAGCTAGTCTGCTCGTCTTTTGTTGTTGCATGAGGCGATGGAGGAGGACTAATGGGACACTTTGGCGTGAAGAAGACGGAGGACGATTTGCTACACATTTCTTTTAGGCCAAAGATGAGACGGATGTTGAGCGCTTTATTGCTCGCTACACTACATGTCAAAAAGCTAAGTCACGACTCAATCCTCATGGTTTATATATGCCTTTGCCTGTACCTAGTGTGCCTTGGGAGGATATATCTATGGACTTTGTTTTAGGTTTACCTAGAACAAAGAAGGGAGGATAGCATATTTGTTGTCGTGGATAGATTCTCAAAATGGCACACTTTATACCATGTCATAAAAGCGATGATGCCGTCAATGTTGCTGATTTGTTCTTTCGTGAAATTATTCGCTTGCATGGTGTGCCAAATACTATTGTTTCAGATCGTGATACTAAATTTCTTAGCCACTTTTGGAGATGTTTATGGGCTAAGTTGGGGACTAAACCGCTTTTAGTACTACTTGTCACCCCAAACCGATGGACAAACTGAAGTAGTCAATAGAACATTGTCTACTATGCTTAGGGCTGTTCTAAAGAATAATAAGAAAATGTGGGAGGAATGCTTGCCTCATATTGAATTTGCTTATAATCGCTCATTGCATTCTACTACTAAGATGTGCCCTTTGAAGTTGTGTATGGTTTCCACCTCGTGCACCTATTGATTTGTTGCCTCTTCCATCTTCGGAGAAGGTTAATTTTGATGCTAAAGAACGTGCTGAATTGATTTTAAAATGCATGAGTTAACTAAGGAAAACATTGAGCGATGAATGCTAAATATAAACTTGCTGGAGATAAGGGTAGAAAACATGTTGTGTTTGCACCGAGATCTTGTTTGGTTACATTTATGTAAGGATAGATTTCTGATTTGCGCAAATCAAAGCTAATGCCACGTGCTGCTGGTCCCTTTAAGGTGTTGGAGAAAGTAAATGATAATGCATATAAACTTGAGCTGCCTGCAGATTTTGGGGTTAGTCCCACTTTAACATTGCAGATTTGAAGCCATATTTGGTGAGGAAGATGAACTTCCGTCGAGGACGACTTCATTTCAAGAAGGGAGGATGATGAGGACATCAATACCATTGTTACACCCACAGCCCCGCTGCTATACATACCGGACCAATTACTAGAGCTCACAAGACGCCAACTAAATTACTGTACTTTCGCTTTCTTGGTAATGATTCTAATGTTCATGAGAATATGATGTCTGCTTAAATTGGATACATTTGTTTTGCTTACAAATGAAGGGCCTAGCTTGGAGAAGGATGAACATTGGAGCAAGAACAAGCATGGAGATGATGGCATGCGCAAGGGGACAAGAATGGAGTTACAAGTGATGATTCAGACTTTGAAGCCACCATAATGAGTACATGAAGCATTGGACGAAATATACAAGATGCCACTTCATAAATTTCGTCCAGAGGCTATTCTAGGTGTCAAGCACACCTTATTATTGGGCCAGGCCCATGTAATTTCGAAATACATTAGTATAGGCTATTTTAGAGTCCGATGTGTGGGGAACAAGAGATAGGGTTAGTTTCGACCCTCCACCAAGGGCCACGAAATTCACCCTCTTCCTCCATATATACAGCCCTTAGGGCACCGCTTAGACTTTGGGTTTTGTTTAGATTAAAAGTTCGCCATAGCTGCAACTTCGCAGATTTCGATTGTGTTCAACGACTGCACAAAGGCCACAGTAACCTCACCTTGATCAATAAAGCTTTCATCTTATATTCGCAATATCCAGATTGCAATCTCAGCTTTCTTGCTTGTTCTTCGCTTGCTCGCAGGAAATGACCGTGGTCGTTGATCGTGCTCTCCGTGGTCAATAACCTCTCGGAGTTGGTTTAGCGATTGCTAAGGCGCGACGTCCTCGTGACGTCAGAGTCGGATCGTCAAAGTCGACTTCCACCAAAGCGAAATCCACCATCTCATCGAAAGACGGACACCTTTGCCTCTATCACCTTAAAATCCGTCCGAGCGCTTGAGTTGTGGACAAAACAACTGACGCTGCACCAGAATCCGAGTCAAACTACAAGTCCAAAGGTGTTACGTCACCTCCACTTGGGCCCATTGGCCTTGTAATGCACCTAGGGTTAGTTTTAGGCTGCCTTGGGACGCCCTCCCACCTCCTTGGCCGCCACCCCTTGCTCCTATATAAATAGATCCATCTAGTAGCTTTTCCCTTGGGATTTGTTTAGTTAAAAGTTAGCCATTGCAACTTCGTACTTCGCTTGTGTCCAACGACTGCACCAAGACCGCTTACGGATCCCCACCTTATTCAATACTTCATACATACTCGCAATATTCAGATTGCTTTTATCATATTCTTGCTTGTTCTTCGATTGCTTGCGGAATAGACCTTCGTGGTCGTTGATTGTGCTCCGGCGTGGTCAATAACCTCTCGGAGTTGGTTTAGCGATTGCTAAGGCGCAACGTCAGGCACGCTTGTAGTCGGATCGTCAAAGTCGCTCCACCAAATCGATAGTTATCATCTCATCGAAAGATCGACACCTCCTCGCTCTATCACCCACCATACACTTCCGACAACCCAACTTAACCCAATTGTTGTTTGAGCTTTTTCGAGTTGTGGCTTGTGTCTCCTAAGGTGTTTCGCCACTTAGGGACCGTGTGCTTCCAACTCTTACACCGTATAGCTCATCATCCCACTTCCGCATTGCCTAGTGCAAACCACCACCGCTTTCCGCTACCACCATTTTGACATTTGTCATTTGAGATTTTGAGTTTGCGGTTTTCCGCTTCCTAAGGTGTTTCGCCACTTAGGACGAGTCTCCATCATCTTGGTATCTACACCAAGAACACCGCCACTCATCATCGCAGGACGGTAACCTCGACGACACCTTTGTATATACCTTGCAATTGCATCGTTAACCCCAGCCCATTTTATGCTATTTGCCTATCGAGACTAGCCATTTGAGTATTGCCGCAACGTTATTTGTGCACATTAGTGATCTACCTTCCATTGCATACATACCATATCATATTGGTATCATATCATCCATTGTGCCTCAAGTTTGTTCCTGATATACACAATTGCTATCTTGGTTTGTGCATTGTACAAAAGTGGCCATAGAGAAAAAAAAGAGAAAAGCTTTTAAGTAAATAGAGAGCAAAGAGCTCGTGAGCAAGTGCCATAGCATCATACCCCATTGAACATAAGAGCCATACCAAAATCTACATCATATGATATCATGCTTGAGAGAAACACCGAACCATACATACATAGCATACTTGGGATAGAAGAATATCCATTTTGCATATTATAGGTTGTGCACAAGTGTCGATCCGCCTATTGAGCAATCGTATATGCCTCTCTTGAGTTGTGCAACACGAGCTTTCCGTGGATTCCACATTTTGTGCTCATTCCTTGGTTGCACGACCCCATTTATCTATCCTTGTGTGTGTTTCCGTATCTTTCATTGCTATTGGTCCATTTGTTTCACTTGCTAATTTGTGAATCTTTTTCAACATTATTGACTCTTGCTAACATTTTGCATCAAATTTTGTGCCACTATCCTCACCGAGCTCTACCATAAGCCTTTACTTGTAGGTGTGAGGAACAAGTCCGTACCAATTCCACTATTCTTTCATCTCACATTGAGTGACACGGGATACATCCTCAACTTTGGGAAAAGGTAACTTGGTATTGTTTATCTCATTTCCTACTCACCTCTACTCGAGTCTTGTGATGGATAGGCAAGGCATTTCACTTTCGGTCTACAACAACAACGACGAAGTTCGATGCCATGAACAACAACTACGACGCCAAGATGGACAAGTTTATGGATGAGATCAAGGCCCTCATCAAGTCCTACAAGCGATCTTCCTCATCTTCGAGAAGACGCCAAGAGCACATCCTTCCGAGCTACCACCTCCGCAAGACCACATCGGCATCGACACCATCACCAACAAGAACGTGAAGGTCAAGAGCTCAACACCAACAACCGCCAACGACTTTCACCATCTCCCTTGGCATCTTCGCCAAGCGACTTCAAGGCATCTTCGCCACGGACATATGGCATCTTCGCCAACAAGAACCTCAAGACTACACTCAAGAGAAGATACCCAAGCTCAAGTCCGCGACTTCCACGAGCTACTACGACCTCGACACCGACCACAAGATTCCTTTCTATGGGACTCAAGAACCCGAGGAGTACCTCGAGTGGGAGCGCTTGATGGATCACTACCTCAAGCTACATCAAGTTCCTCCCAAGATCAAGTGAAGTGCGCCACAAGAAACTTCCACGGCCACGCATTGGCATGGTGGCTTCACACACCTTCTCGAGTACTACGACATGAGTTGGCCCAAGACGAAGAAAGCTTTATGGCAGAGTTTGTGCCTCCAACATACACGGAACAACTTCGACGCCAATTGAGAACACCACCCAAGGATCCAAGTCCATCGACAAGTACTTCAAGGAGATGATGATTGCCTTATGACGAGTCGGCGTGATTTACGATTCCATTTCGATGAAGTTCCACTTCATGATGGGATTGCACAACGACATCTTCAAGACCATCTTCCTCGAGAACTACAAGTCCATCGACGACTACTACATTGGTGCTCTCAAGGCGAACAAGAACTCATGAAGGCCAAGGCTTCTCCACCCCAAGCAAACTTCATGCTAACAAGCTCTACGACAAGCATGAGGCTAGTACCACCAAGATGTCCAAGCCCGACGAGCTCCAAAATGATGCTCCCAAGGACCAAGCTTTGGAGGCGAGCGACAAGGTGGCGAGCAAGGATGATGCTTCCATCTTTGGAGGCGAGAATGATGATGTGCCATCTTCGGCCTTCATCTACGACGACGGTGACGAGATGATCGAGCATGGGATTTCCCTTCGGTCATGGAGGAGAGTGATGATGTGCCATCTTCGCCTTCATCCACGGCGATTTACGACGAGATGGTTGAGCATGGGATCTTCCTTCACCACCACGCAGCGACGATCGATGACTTGAGTGACTTGTGCCACCATATTGAGAGTGAGAGTGACTTCACCACTAGCCCCATATATGATGAGTTGCCACAATTCCCATGTGAGGAGAGCCACAACCCCACCACTTGAGTGAGATGAGTGACTCCACCATACGTGAGTTTGAGTGCACCTATTTTGAGGGAGTGAGTGAACCACCACATAGAGAGAGTGAGATAGTTGATAGGTCTCGTGAGGCCATTTGCATTTCTAACAACTTGACCTCTACCTCTATTATGTCTTCTCGCTTGGTGCTAGGTCCCATTTATGATGACGCTACCGATCCTCAACGACTTCGTCCTCCCTTTGGACAAGACGATGGCCATGGTGGATTATGATGCACCCCACATGGTTCCATCAAGATGAAGATGACCACCATTTGGTCTTTCCCACCTCACCTACACCACTTGAGTGGAATGACAAAGGTAACAAAGGTGACGGTGATGCTCTAGTCCCACTAGTGGACATTCTTGACATTGATTTCTTGCAT